>CAUYLG010009555.1:0-18946 GCA_963573385.1 Cacajao melanocephalus
AGACGCGAACACCTTGTTGAGGGTGCCCAGGTCTAGCTGGCGCTCCGTCAGCAGCTCGGGCAGCCTCTGTACTGCGTAGCCCCGCAGCTCGCTCTCGAAGCCCTGAAGCCCCGCGGGGCCCCGCGCGCCTACCTCCCGGCCCTTCAGATAGTGCACCAGCCAGCGACGTGTCGCCAGCCGCCTCTGCTTCTTAGGTAGTATCGGCCCCTCTCCGTCCGCCGCCGCCAAGCCCTGCGACGAGGAGCTCCCGGCGCCGGCCTCGATCGCCGGCGCTTTCCGTTTCCTGCTACCTGTTTGCTGCTGGGCCATGGTGGGCGGCGGGAGATCTGCTGCGGCGGCCGCGGCGGCCGCGGCGGCGGCGGCGGCGGCGCGGCGGCGGTGGCGGCGCGTGGCTCCAGTGTTGGCCGTGGTGGCGGTGGTGGGGATGGCCGCGCTTCCGCGTCAGCCCAGAGCGCGGGGTCTCTAAGGCCAAGAAGCTGGTGCGATCGCGGGGGCCGCGACTTCAGAGTCTGAGGCTCGGCGGTGGTGGCGGCGGCAGCGGCGGACCTGGTCACAAATGCGCGGCCTGAGGGAGCAGAGTGCGGGCAAAGAGCGGCGGCAGTGGCGGTGGCAGTGCAGACCTAGGCGAGAGCGGGAAGAGTGGCTGTCTGGCTGGCTGCGAGAGCGAAGTCAGTGTGGGGGAAGACGACGCAGGGGCCCTAGTGTGAAGGGCGGAGGCAGTGGGAGGAGCTGCTGGGCGGGCGTGGGGTGCCTGCCGGGTAGCGGAGGCCGCGCGGGGTGGAGGCTGGAAGGGGGCGGAGAGGAGAAGCGGGTATCAGAGCTGCAGGGACAGAGTTGCGGAGGGCCTGCACCCCAGGACCTCCAGTATCAGACACGTGGTGTTTTTATACCCTCAGGACTACAGCTAACTACCCTTCTTAAAATCCCTACTTCCATAAAATCTGAAACCTAAGATATAGTCAAGCACGGGGCTAGAATGAGACCAAGCCACGATCTGTCTGGAGAAACCAGTGTGCTCTTGCTGTAATCTTGGGATAGCCTTCGCTTAGATTAGATATTGAATTTGGCAGTGGATGGGGGGTTCAGCAGTGGCACAGAGACCTTGACCCTTATATCAGACCTGCAGCTTCTCCAGTTTCAGCTCCCAGGTTGATGTCTTAAACAGTTTCAACCAATTATGGTTTTTTTCCCCTTGTTTTCCCCCCTTTCTCAAACTGAAGACTTTGAGCACTGAATCTCTGAGGGATGCGTTCCAAATGCAGTTCCCTAGGCCCTGCTTTTCACCCAGATGGAATCAGGAGCCCTTTGGTGAGAAAGCAGCCTCAGGAGCATCCAGGGCTGTAGTGATGATGGGAGTGGAGACATGGGGGTGAGGGGTGAAGAGAAGGGTTTTCCTCTAAGGCACTGAGTTCTTTCAAACTTAGCCCAGGGCAGGTTGAGTGAAGGGGAGGAGGTCCACGAGTGGGGTACCTCCCTCTCTCTTCTGGGACGGGAAGGTCAGCCCAAACTTGCAGTCGTAGAAATCTTGGCAAGAGTCCTGTCTTGGTGTGGGGGCTCCACTGGGCGTTGGTACAGTACTCGGAGGAATGCACAGGATTTTCACAAGCACATATGATAAAGAACTTTCCAAACTGACTAAATGGCAAAATGGTGACAGTGTGAATGTTCAAAGCATGAGTTTGGCATTCTGCAGAGTCACATGATCCATATCTGAGCTGAAGCTTTAGGGCAGTCAATCCTAAAGCAAGCCCCCAATTCCACAATAATACATTGCACTGAAAGCTGGTGGCTGATACCAACTCTGCACAGGCCCCAGTCCTCCTTCACACACACACACACACACACACACACACACACAAAGTGTTTGTTAAGCGGATGTGCAGAGGTCATGTGGTGAGTTAACTTTCCTTGAACAGAGATCATGAAAACTACTTTGTTGCTGTTTTTCCCTATTCTCCTTGCTCTTTACAACCTTATCTCAAGCCCAGAAAGTCCAAGTACACCATGGGTCCTTCACATGACTCCAATTCAGCTGTTGCAACCTAGTGCCCATCCTCCCCTTCTCTACCTCAATAATCCTACCCTTGTTTAGTGCTGTATCAAGAGGAGGGTGTGGGTGATAGATTGGGAGTAACCTGAAAATGAAAACAATGCTGATGATTTCATAACTGGAAGTGACATTACAAGAGAATAACTGATCACAAATTTCTTTAACCTAACCGGTCTTAAGACTTTCTTCTTTTCTAAAAAAAATCCTCTCTTAGAAAACTTGATATTATATAAGACTTCATGGTATATTTTTTACTGTTGTGATAGATAAAATACCCTAAAAATCTTAGGCTATATCAGACTAGTTGTTCATATATAACATATGTATAACAAATTGAAATGTGTATGTGTGTATATATATGGTTTATATATTTTATATATATGTATGCATATATCCGCATAAACATTTTTTAAATTTGTACAAATATGTGGAGTACATTAGGAATTTTGTTATATGTATATATGCCTAGTGATTGGGTCAGAGGATTTAGGGCATCCACCACCAGAGTACAATACATTTCTGTTAAGTATAGTCAAGCTATCCTGCTATCCAACATTAAATTTATTCCTTCAGTCTTATTGCATGCCTGTACCTTTTAACCCGTTCTCTTCATCCTCTCCTCTCCCCACTCCCATTCCCGGTTTCTGTTACCTATCTTTCCACTCTCTACGTGCATATGATTACATTTTTGTAGCTCCCGTATATAAGCAAAAACATGGAATATTTGTCTTTTTGTTCCTAGCTTATTTCACTTAAGGTAATGATCTACAGTTTCATCCAAGTTGCTGCAAATGATATGATTGCATTCTTTTATGGCTATTACATAGCGCATATATAGCATGTTTGTTAAAGTAAATAATGCTTATAACAGGTATTATTTATTGAAAACCTATTCATGTCCAGGGCTGGACGGATGTGCTAAATGCTTCAAATGCTAAATGCTTTATGGACATTAAGCCTCACAATAACTCTATCACGTAGGTTCTATTTTTATTGCCATGTTTTAAAATGAGGGAAATTGAGGCTCAGAAAAGGTAGTGACTCCCCAATTGTCACACAGCTAGTAAGCGATAAAGTCAAGATGTAAATCCCTCTGTGACTCTAATGCTTTCGTGACTTAAGACTACTCTCTATTATTCAACAAACTTTTTTTTTGTTTCCTTCTCTTAAAAATCATGTAAACTACCCCTATTGTTGAAATTTTACATCCGCTGTGTCTTCTGCACTTCTTAAAGATAACCGGAATTCATAAACAAATAAATACCGAATGCAAATTATGTACAACACTGTGTATATAATATTTAAAGGCAAATATATCATCTGAGACATATTTTTTACACATTTCTTTTAACTAATACTTATGAGATGCAGTAATATGTATTCACAAGCTTTTATATTTTTGGTAGAAATAACATCCACATAAATCTCCACTTTTTGTTAATATAAATATGTAATATTTAAATATAATAATATGTCTGTAGGGGGTGGTCAGACTACTATCTTGTATTAGTAACTGAGTTAGGTTAACTTCATCTAGAATATTATACCTGAAACACATTTCTTTTATGGTAGGCTTTGAAATTTCTCTAAGCTCTTTACTTAAAGATGTACAAACAACTTCCAGTCCAAAGGCAAGATATGTTGACAGATGTACAGTTTTGTATATGAACTTGCAATTTTGAAACTTCCTTGGCGTCTGTTTGCTTCCATGTTTAGGAAAATACAATGTCTGCTAATATATAACATCATAAATAGTGCATTTATTGTTGAAAGAGTAGTTGCAATGGCATGTGATGAAAATGTCAGATGTCTGCATAGTTTTCCAAGTGCTGGGATCTCAATTAGGTACTTCTGTTACCTCTGAGAGCCACTGTGTATGTGAGTGTGAACATCTTGTCAGTCCTTACTAAGATATTACTATGTTTATTACTGGTTATTGCTTTGTATTAGACTAGCCTGTCTGCCTACACTAGATTCCCCTGCATTGGATAGGGTCTTATATGAATGGCTTCAGGGCATTGTCTCATGCTGTTCTCTAATTACTTAATGTATTTAAGTTTTGTTTTCCCAATCAGATTGTAAACTCCTCAAAAGTTTACATGTTTTCTAATTCTTTGGCACCGTCACACCGTTCTAGGTAAGCAGTAAATGGTTTCTCAAAACTTGGAAATGAATTGTTGATAAATAAAAAGAACTTAAAAAAAAAAAAGAAATTGAAATATCCAACAAGTAGAAGGTGTTTTGTAATCAAATTACTTGAAATAGAGAAAGTGAGGGATTTCAATTGAATTGTAATAATGCCACATAACTTGTTTGAATTGATATAGATATCTATGCTGACCTATTTTGACCTATATATCTACATATACATAATTTCATCAAGTTGTGTTATTTTATTATCTATATGTATCTCTCTATTTATACTTATATGTACATATGTTTCCTTGAACCACTGGATGATTTCATCAATTGCGTCTGTCCACTTTTCTAATCTATGAATGAAAAAATGAGATGTCAAGCCAGTAACCAATATAGATTACCAATTAAAAACTAAGGCAGAATATTTATTTACATGTGATGTCATGACTATAAACTTGTTTCTAAATGTGATTTAAATTATTTTAAAAGTGTTAGATTTTATGTCCAAAACTAAAATAGTCTCAGGAAAAAGACACAGAAAAGTTGAGAAAAAGGTGGGGCAATAATAAGATGGGTGGACCAGTAACAAGTCTGGTTGAATAAACTCTAAAAGTGGCTTTTATATAAACTACAGAAAAATAGATTTTACAAATAAGGCCACACAAATTGGAGCATATTTTCAGATACAGAGGCATTTGTGTTCAGAAATGTGATCATATAGTCATTTCCAATATGTTGTGTATAGATATGAAACAAAGATGCCCTTAAAAGTATTTTGTGACATCTTATTTACATTTGTATGCATATCCTTTGGGTTATCTTTATCAGCAAGCATAAATATAAGACACTAAAGAAAGAAACATAGTTAATTAAGCTTGTTTTAAAATAACATGCGATAATGATATGGTTACTTACACCAGACACAAGACAAACCATTATTGAATTAATAAATTGACTAAATCTTCTCTTAATCTCTAATGATAACACAGTCATAACATTTTCAAGCTGTGACCTTGTCAAGTCTCCTAAGATAAGCAGCTATGACCCTGGTTTGTAGTCAGATCATTCTTCCAAACTTCATGACGCAGAAGGTGGTATAGATGACTCAGCAGGTTGTCTCTCTCTAGGATGACAAAACTAAAGGCATATGCTGTAAGATGGGGTAAGATAGGGAAGACTTATCACATTATTGCATTTACTATAAACAGAATTATAGGAAAAGAGGCAATTTTGACTCCATGACCTCTTCTATGCCCTACTCCTCTCCCTGTTTTCTAAGAGGAAGGAATGTGTCATAGTCTAAGCTTGGGCTTTGTTTTATGAGAGGGTAGATTCTATGCTAGTTATGTTTTATGGGAGACACTACAGTATAGTGGTTATGTGAGTCAGCTCTGGAGCCAGATAACATATTTTGAATTCTGGTTCTATGGCTTGCTGGCCTTGGAATCGGGCCAGTTATAATATTCCCTTTGCAATTATTCCCTTACTTTTAAAATGGGGATAATAATAGCACTTATGCCATGGGGTTGTTTTGATGGCTAGAGTTAATACATATATAACAATAAGAACAGTGTATGGCAGATTATAAAGCACTTAATACATTTCATAAAACTACCTTCCCTCCTTTCCATTACTTAACTTTACAAAGACAACTTGGTAGCAATGCTAATGGGGTTTTGTGAGTATCCGCTGTGTTGTGAAATACACATAGTTACCATTATGAAAACTGGCACACACAGGGATAAATTATTTGTAGTATGAGCTACTTGTCTATTCACAGACAGCTCATCAGTGTCTATTCTGTTGCCAACCTAAAGATGAATATTAAGTGTGAAGAATGTATTGTAAGAATAACTTTATAGCATGCTAGGAGATCACCAAGAGGAAGTTGTAAGGGTTTATTTTGTGACGCAGCCAGACTTGGGTTCCTTTTGCTAATAATTGTCGATATAAATATGTACCCAAAACAAAGAACTGATCTTTTCTTAGATTTAGAGCATTTCTTATCAGTTGATAGTTGTAAAATTGAATAGCGGTGACTGAAATAAAGGCCATAGATAATGCTCCGATATTAGCTAGGTACGTAAAGGAAGACCTTAAGGAGATTATGTCGGTAAAATTGATTGAGAAATCATTCTATTCCATGCTCTGAAATGTTTTAACCAGATATTGATGCCTAGTTGCTATTTTCCCAACCTTCAATACCAACTTACTCCTAGCTTTAAATTCATAATGTATGCCAAGGCCTCTCAATTTTGTATCTCTATCCCAAACCTGTTTGTTCAACTTCCTACTTGACATCTTGGCTATCAGAACAGAACTTCAGATTCAGACTGTATAAGCTCAACGTCTTGATTTCAGCCCCCATGTACATGAGCTTATATAGCTCCCTGTTTTAATGAATAGTACCACCATCCATCCAGCTGTACAAACCAGAGTCATAACAACTCTCCTTGACATACATCTCTTATCTTCAGGTTCAATATTCCATCCTCTACCATTTCTCAAATTCATTTAATCTCAATATTTCCACAGCTACCACCCTTTCCGAAGCCACCTTCATAAGCGATTTTCCTAAAACCACTCTTTTCCTCCTCCATTCAATTCACCATGCTGTAGCCAGAGTAATGCTCACAAAATACAGATTTGGCCATGTCACTACACTGATTTTAAAAAGATAATGTTTTCCTGTTGTCTTAGGATAAAGACCAAAATCCTGAATGCAGCCTACAAGGTCCAGCATGATATGTGACTTATATTCTACAGTCACATGTCAATTTTTTCTCATTACTTTTTTGATCCAGCCACACTGGCCCTTTTTCATTTCCTCACTGATGTGAAATAACTTCATGCCTCAAATCCTTTTTGCATGCTGTTCTCTCTGCATGAAATCCTTTCTCCCTGTAGGTCTTCCCACCTCCCCTAACTGCCCCCAACGCCCACAGATATTTTAGCTTGTTAACTCCTTATCCTTCAGATTTTAGGTCAAGTATCACTTTCTTAGGGAAGCACTTCTTGACCACCCAGAATACGTCAGATCTCTGTTCTCCTATTATACATGGGAGAATTTTCATAATGTTGTTTAATGGCATTTATCAGAAAGGAAATTTCATAGTTACTCCTGTGATTCTTTGTTTAATGTCTATATCCACCAAACATTTGAACAAATACTCCCCAAAGGCAAAGGTGATATCCACTTATCCCAAGTGGCTAGCATGTCACAGAAATACTCAGTTAATATTTGATGAATAATTACTGAATGAAATTTTAAGGATCCTGAATTTTTGTTCAACTAGTACATCAAAACTCTTCACACTATTTGACAAACAACCTCTTAATTTAATACCGGCTGAAAAGGAGAAGTTTGCTCCCTTACATTTTAAAGTTTGTTAAATTGTTTACTCTTCAGTTGTGATTCTCTTTGGATATATTAAAAATATAATACATTCTGTTTTCCAAAAGTTTAACCCTATATTCCTGCAAAACTATGGATTGATTGATATGATTGACAGCTCCAGATAACATTTGGTAATTAGATTTCTACTATCAACCACTGCTGTGATTTCTTTCAGCTATAGAAACGTCTGCTCCAAATGACAGAAGGTTGCTTCCAGCTTTGGCCTATTATTATTGTTCTAAGGAAAAGCATCAGCTAGGACAGTGTAATATCAAAGTTTAAAGTAGAACCTCAGCATTTAATACTTATCTAAAATGGGCATCTTGATGCCATGTAACAATGAGAAGACTGCAACAGTCCCTGAAAATACATTGTTTCAGGTGGTATCAAATAGTTTTATCTTATTTATATAACTCTAACCACTGTGTACAAAGAGTTTAGTGTCTATGCGTATGTTGATGGCATAGTTTTACTCTGAAGAACCAGAGTAGCTTCATTAACAAACTAGTGTCAAGAATGGCTCAATATTTATTATATGAATTCCTGACGTCATTGTGTTTGCCAGTTATCTTCCAAAATTCAGCTGGCCAACTCTAGATTACTTCTAGCAACATGGCAACTCATTTAGTTATTTTTCCCAGGGTGGGGAATATTTTGTAACTAATGCGTCATAGGAAAAACAGTGGGAATTTACTGCTTTGTATCAAATTTCACATTGGTTTTCTACCTTCATGGAAAATGCCTAGTAACTGTTGTTTTGATCATTTTAGGGGGCCAAATTCATCTATTCTGTAAGAACTCAGGGGTCTGAGAGGAGCATTTGTCCAAGTACACCACAAGTGGTCTAAATATACTTCTTAAATCACACCTGGTTTTGCCTGCAGGTATTACCAAATACTACACTGGTAAGAAACTAGGATGTCATTTCATCTGGATGAAAATAATGGTCAAACTTCCAAGCTTTCATAATATAAAACCATACCATGTTATAGAATGGTAGTTGATAATGTGGGCTTTAAAAAATAAACAAGTATGTGTTCTCAGTTCTCAGGCAATCTTTGTCTCACTTAACCCATGGAAAAATTAGCTTTTTAATCTATTACAATTTTATACAAGCAAATGCTTAGTAAATGATAGCTATTATTAGTATCTGGATTTCCCAAGCCTGTGGTCCTGCTCATAATTAACAAAGTAGACTACCCTTCATTCTTATCAGATAATGTAACCAAAATGCCTCTATCTGTGCATCCCTTTCCTCAGATTGTCCACCATCTCATTGTTTGCCTAGCAGAGTCATCCTCATCCTTCAAGTCTTATCACAAACCCTGGCTCCAATATGATAACTTATTTGACTCTGACAGATAGGTTTAAGGGCATCTTCTTTTGTACAATCTGTACATACGTCCCTTATAGCAATTAATATACTTCATTAAAGTCACTGGTTTGTCTTATTTTAAACTAACTGCAAGCCCTTTTGAGGTAGAAATATTTTTTAAAATATGTTTGGAGCCTCAGACCTAACGCAGTACCTGACATATACATAGCTCATACACATTGAGTGAATGAATACTCAATGAACAAATAAATGAATTTGGCTTCTATCAAAACCTCTGTTAATAAAATATAATATTTAGCATTTTGAAAGCAGATTCATCTACTCTCAGTTTTATTATTGAATCACCTTAGGTCACCAGAAAACTTGATCATAAGATCAGATAATATTAGTCCTTGCTGAATCAGTTTCACTTACTTGCACTTTAATTTTATGCTTTAGGAAGTTATCAAAGGTCATTAAAAATAGCCAAACAGCTATATGAATACTTCTTCTGCATTTATTGTAAATGTGTTATGAAGGGCACTGCTCATCATATTGTTCAATGTCCCTTTTATACAATGTCACACAGCAAATTAATTTTATAATCTAATGCCAAAAAGCTTTTATCCCCTTGTAATTATTATGTTTCCTCCTTTCTGACCATGAGATCTATATAGAAGGGTAGGCTATGAAGCCAGAGAGTCCTTGATTTGAACTTTGGTTCCACTTAGTGCTTCAGTTTTGTGACACTGGACAAGATAATTTTTGCAACTTCAGTAACTTCATCTGTAAAATGAGAATTATAACTCATACCCTTCATGGATGTAGTGAAGATAGATACAAAATCAAAGTGACAACAAAGTTCCTGGCATATGTGCTGAGTATACAGTAAAAATAATTTCTACTTTCTACTTGGCTGCTAGGAAGCACAAAGACAAATATAATACTTAATCATAGCAACTATGTCAACTTTTACAATTTTTCTCTTTCTTGATTCTAGTTTTCATTATTTTGAATTTTATTCTTAAAAGCCTCTTCAAGTAATTGTGGAAATAAGGCATATAAAATTTGCAAATAGATTACCGTCTGTGAAATCTCCACAAAAATGATCAGCATTAGAAAGCCTGAAAGTTCTAATTATCATATGGAGGTATAAAGTAGTAAAGAATATTGAGATTTAAAGCACAGAGAAAAACATCTAATATTTCTGTAAGTTTATCCCATTTTGGTCATGTAATATCATAAATCCCTACAATGACCATTAGAGATCACTGTAGGGATTCCTCTCCCCCACTGTATATTGCAGTGTAAATACACAGATATCTATTAAAATATTATATTTCCTTTTTATTATCAAAATAAATGGGATCAGAGATAGGAAACGTTTCCCAGAGAACAAAGACCTGAAGAGGAGAGTAAAAGAAGGGAAGAAAATGGATAAAATATTTTAGAAGGAAAATGGAGAGGAACACAGAACACTGACTTTGCCTGTATCTCAATTTGTTTTAGGTAGACTTTATCATATGATACTCTGAAATGTCACTTAAAGAAGAAACAGCTGCTTTACAATATGTGCTCTAACTAAAAACACAAACTATGGAACATGTATTTGAATTGCTCACTGATATGATTAGGAACAAAATGAAGAAAGGTGGGCTGGATGCTAGGAAAACTAGGTAGATGACAATGCAGATGATTAATGATTGTATTTACTCAACAAGGATTTATTAAATGCCTGTGATGTATTATGTAGGCATTAGAAAAAGGAAATGCAAAGATTAATGGTACTTAAAGTCTTTGCCTTCAGTGAATTGGCATTCTCTTATGACAAAAAGACAAAATGGAAAGACCTGGAGAGTAGGCCAAACTTATTCACCACACACTTATTGAGTAAGTTCTATATGTCAGGACCTTTGCTAGCACCTGTGAGTATATTACATGATTATATATTTTCTAAGTATATATTACATTATATATTATGCACATACAGTTACATACATTTATGTTTATTATATATGTACGTCTTATATATTTAGTCATAATAACTTACATTTGTTGATGACTTGTGTTGCACTACAGGTTTTACATATAATATCTCTATTTCATACAATAAACCTCCATAATTGAGGGTATTCTTTTACCTTTACAAATTCAGACATTGAGGTTTAGTAAACTGAAATGTCTAACAAGTAGCAGGGCTCATATTCAAACCCACCCCAGTGCCCTTTCCCCCATGACAGTGTATCTACTACATTTTTTCTCAGACCTTTGCCAGTACTTATTTGGTGGATGAGTAGGACATGAGGATGGGATCAAATAAGCCAATATGCTATAGTCTCAATGCCTGGCCACTGAGCGATTTGAATGGCTACCACAAATCTGAATGGGTGAATGAAAACCTCAGCATAGACATGGTTTCCATCCTTGTCCTCCCAGCATCTTGCTAGATGTGGTAGGCAGCCTCTAAGATGATCTCCAGTGATCCCTGCCTCCTGATATTAATGTCCTTCTTTATCTTCCCTTTTGTGTAGATTAGTGACTTCATTCCAATCAATAGGATACAAAAAAAGTGATGGGATGTCACTTCCATGAATAGGTTACAAAAGACTGTGACATACATCGTGCTTTCTCTCTCTCTTTTTCTCACTGGCTTACTCTGAGAGAAACCAGCTGTCATGTTGTGAGTTGCCTCATGGGGAGACTCACATGGTAAGGAAATGATGTCAGGCAGTAGCCAGCAAGGACCCCAGGCCGGCCTTGTGGTCACATCAGTGAGCTTGGAAGCCCCAGCAGACATCTTGGCTGCAGCCTAATGAAAGACCTTGACCCACAGTTACCCACACAAGCTGTGCCCCAATTTTTCTGATCAACAAAACGGTGAAATAATAAATATTTGTTTTTGTCAGATACTATGTTTTGGGGTCATTTGTTCCACAACAATAAATAACTTATACACCAGGAAAAAATATTTCCCGTATTTGTACAGAGTTGATTGTACCAAAAGGATGACTAGATTGATGATGCAACACAGAGCAACAGCTACATGGATTGAGCTCTTGAGACATAAAACATTTACTGAGCATTTACTCAAGCACCAGACCTGTAATACATTATCTTATTTATTTAAATGAACTCCATAGTAATACTATGTTCCAGCCCATTTGGTTGATGAAGAAACTGAGGCACAACATTTTACAGTTTTTCGCAGCCAGTGAAGTAGCAAAGTTTTGATTTGAACTCAATGCTATGACTCTAGAGTGAGCATTCTAAAACAGCCATGTCTCAACTGTGCTATCCACTCTCAGTTTACTACCTGTGGGTTTGATAAGGGGTTCTCACTCTCCTAGTCTTTTAAAAATTGGGATATTAAAATAATATTTATCAAGTTTGTAGATAAAATTAAGCTGGGAATTATAATGAATATGACACATACCAAAAAATAATTAAAACTATCAATAGATTGGGGCAATGTTCAAAATGTAGCATGGTTACATTTAATGCAAATATGTTATATCTGCATATTTAAAATATTGAAGAATAAAATAGAAGCGACATGACTTTACACTTAGAAATCCATATAGTCAAGTACTATGTTCTTCAATGGCTACTGTCTATGAGTTATTCGATGAATATATGTTGAGTAAATGAATAAACCTCACATAGGAGAGTCAAACGTAAGACAGATCATTTGAGTTATATAAACTTTAAAGTTCTTTCATACTCTGAAAGTCTGTGATTAAGAGTGTAACTGAAAAATGCAGGTATGTTATATATAATCATAAACCATGTATTTAAGAATGTGAAGGCCAGACTCGTAGCAATAAAAAGGAAAAGGCGTATCTAACAAAACAGTTAGATAGTACAAAACAGATTATGATTATCAACCTACACAGTACACAGAATGAAATATCATCAAAGTATGTTTTAGTAAAGCATAAATTATTAGCTCAGTCTTGGTAGTTTTGCAAATGGGCAGGCTATATAAAATAAGGGAAAAAAAACCTTGTTCCATTAAATTAAATGACAGAAGAAGGTATACATGAAAGGTTTTCTTATTTTTACTGGGTAGATGGTCTAAAAGCAGCAAGAAAAAAATCAGAATGAGATTTAACTTATTTAACTCTCATCAGTAAATACTGATAAACTCTCAATAGATACTCATTGAGAATCTATTAAGTGTGTAATGATATGCTAATTGTGTGAAGCATGTGAAAGAGTAACAAAAAATGACGCATGATCTCAAAGAGCTTCTAATTTCATCAGGATGCTATGATGAAGTAAGTTAACATTAAAAATAATTTTAAGAATTTCTGATTATAAGTGCCAATAAAAAGATACATAAAGGAGACATAAAGTGTCTTATATGTGTAGGAGAGTTGAGAAGGTGATTACTTACTGCAGCCTGTGGCATGGAGAGAAGAATTCATGGAGGATATGTGACCTTTTTGAACTTTGAAGTTTATTTGGATAATATGGGAAGCACAGTGGAGGAAGATGTTCTTATTGAAGCAGAGTAATTGTGCTGTGGAAAAATAGAAAATTGACTTGATACTCAATAAATATAAATGATAGTGCTAATGATTTACTAACATTTAAAATTCTTCAACCTATTGGTTGTTAAGTATTAATGACGAAATCCTTATTCTGTGGCTGTAAAGAGATTTCCTAGGCAACTAGACTGACAGCTCTGACAGTTTATACTGGTTACTTCAAAACCTTAACACCCTACCTCTTTTTTGAACTATGTATAAAGTTCTGGTTCACACAGTGAATTGGAAAAGAACTATTAAGTGTTTAAAATTTGGCTCAGCCTATTATCTTTGTACAAATTGGCATGTACAAGAATAGAAAATATGAACAAGGTAGTAGATGGAAACATATCATTGGTAACAAGATGTAAATCTAATTATTTAATTTAAAATACTCTAAACTTTGAAACTGCAAAATCTTATGCACTTAAATGAGCTATTTTTGCTCTCTTGCATACAATTTCTCTCTTTTGTTCCGGCTGAGCTTCAGAGACAGGTGAAAATAAATTTACAGTAATAAAATTAAGGGTTTAACTATGCTGTTCTTGCTTATGTCCACGAAGGCTTTTCTTCTATCTACTTTATTTGCTATTTAGTTTCTAATACTCTTGACTTGGTTGGTAGCAAAGTCATTCTATCACATAAGGTACAAAAATGTCATTTTGAAAGCCTAATAACTTTTTAAAGTATTACATCACAGACCATAGAGAATGAAACAATTTGTGGTTGTTAATGTCGCTGAACATATGGAGTTAACCCATGCAAACGGAAACAACCCTCCTTTCTTCTTTAACTTTCCAGTCAAATAAAAACATTTTGCAAATTTTAGATGAAATCATGTTCTGAAATTTAAATCATATGCTTTCATTGGCGTAGGAAAGGCTACTGACCTTCCTTAAGTACATAAAGAAGGGTGTCTTATGTTATTTGAAGATATTTTGGGTTTATTTTTTAATGTGAGCCCTTTGTGAACAAGGAGCCTTGCTTGAGTATGTTTTGAAAGTGGAGAGGGGTGCCAGATTCCAATTCTCCAGTAGAGAGCTGGCAAGCTGCCCAGCTCAATATTCATCCACTGAGCAGAAAAATGTTGATGTTCACAGAAGAAAAGAATTAAATATGCCTTTTAAGGTTTAAATAAAATGTGGCACTTTGTAAGCATTTAAGGAGTAAGAGGAATGAGATATTCCAATTTATATTGACACATTGACAGCAGCCATGGTCAAAAAGAAGATTGAATGTCATAAGGTTTACTTACTGTGTGTTGAATATTATTACTGGAAGTATATAAAAACAAGTATTGTCTAATTTTGCAAACAAAACTGTTTCTAACAAGAAGACAGGCAACTAAGGTTAAAATATTTTATATTTACATTATAGATATACACATTATGAATACCTTATATTATATATATGTGTGCATGAATGTATATGAGAGAGAAAAAACTTTTATTGGTCTTTTTTAGCTTTGCGGTTTTGTATTATGGATTTATTTCACTCCCCTCTAAGATACTAACTCAGTTATTTGCAAAACTCAGAAAATAAAGGTAGGCAATCTCACAGAGTATTTAGTTTGCCTGACTAGATACACAGAGATTCTTGGGGCAAGTTAAAACTGTCACATATGTATATTATCATAAGTCTCAATTATATATCCTGCAATGGTCCAAGATACCACACTGAAGATCAACTCTCCACAAACCTTTTAGACCTTGGTAATTAGCAGTCTTGACAACACTGTGTCATTAAGCAAAACTGAGGCAGATGATGACTCTCAATATACATTCAATATGCAGCATGAATGAGTGAAAATAATATTACTCTTTGGGAGCATTTTTTACAGTCATATTGAACTGTATTTGACCATGAAGTTACTATGTTTTCTTTTCATTTAATATTTTTAATTGATGTGTAATAATCACACATGTTTATGGGGTACAAAGTGATATCTGAATATATGAATACAATGTATATGATCAATTTAGAGTAATTAACATCCATATCCATCACCTCAAACACTTATCATTTCACTGTGTTGAGCACATTTCAAATCCTCTCTTCTAGATGTTGAAACATATACAATAAATTATTTTTAACTATAGTCGTTGCTATAGAACATTACAACTTATTTCTCCTACCTTAACTGGAATTTAGTATTTGTTAACCAACCTCTCAATATCTCCGCTTTCTGCCTTTGAATGGCCAGTATTCTACTTTCTACATCTATAAGCACATTTTTTTTTTAAAACTACTACATATAAATGAGTGTCTTTGTGTGCCTGGCTTATTTCATTCAACATAATGTCCTCCAGGCTTATCAATGTTTGCCCCAAACATCATTGTATTTATATATCTTCTTTTGAGAAATGTCTCTTCAGATCATTTGCTAATTTTAAATAAGATTCTTTTTTTTTTTTTTTTGCTATTGAGTTCCTTGTATATTCTGGATATTAATCCTTTGTCAGATATATAGTTTATATACATTTTGTTCCATTTTATGGGTTGTCTCCTCATTCTGTTGATTTGAGATCATTGAAAAGTGATTCTATTAACAAATATTTTTAAATTGATATGGAACTTTAAAAATGCTGCAGTGATTAGAGACATCCATAAGTCCCTTCTTCTATCTCATGAATGATTGAACTAATTCAGTGGACATACAACTTTTTTTCTGTGTGTCCATCATTCTATTTGATGCTCAATAAATACTTCTTGAATAGTGAATGAATAAGTATTCTTTTACCTTCTTAAAGGAAGGAACCATGTTTTAAACATCTTTTGATCCTCAGAGACCAGAAGGATATTGGATACAAAGTAGAACTTCAGCAAATGTTTGTTCCACATGTATTCCAAAATATAGAATAAATGTAAGAATATAACTTAAGCTTATTCTCCCTTATAAACAAATGTCAAATTCTGCAAAATACTTACTATCTTGAATTCTCAAATATCTGAGAAACTTTATTTAGAGTTTAGCTGTATGGTTAATATAACATTCCTATGTGACTTACAAAAATAGTAACAATCAAAGGAAACATATAATACCCAAGTAACTTATTTATTTATTTATCTACATAGGTAAAGAAAGAGCAAAGTCTTGGAGGACAGGCAGACATTGGATTAAATCCTGGATACATGCACCAAGCTACAAACTGCACAATCTGAGGTAAATTATTAAACCTGATTGAATCTCTTTCCTTACAAATAAAATGTGGCTAATCATATCCATCTCACATAATTAAATAAGGGATATAAAATTTGTGCTATAAATAATTGGAGAGAAAGTAGATAAAACAGTTTTTTAAATAGTTTTTCTGAGTACATTGTTACTACCCATAATTTTGTGAGTATTGCTAAGATGGTCTTATCTAAAATGCAATTATCTGAAAATGGATTTTGCATTTCTGTAAGAATGCCTATACAATTGTCTAGAGACAAATCGTAAGTTCTGGGATGGCACTGTGTTTTAGTATTGAGATTATTGTGTTTGGAGGCAAAAGATCTATGTTAGAATCCTGGTTCTTCTACTTCGTAGCTCTGTAACTTTGAATAAGTAAATTCGTCTCTCTGAGTTTTACATTCCATACCTTTAAAATAAGGATAATAATACATGCCTTACCTGTTTCTAAGGTTGTTCTGAGAAACAAATGAGAAAATGGATTTGAAAATACTTTGTAAAGTGCAATCATCATGAGTCAGCTAAATATTTGTTATTATTGCTTTCTCTATGTTAGATTTGTCTTGGTAGTTACGTTAATTGATTTGTAAGAACTATTATTTAGTGGTTAAGAGAATTGATTGAGAACAATGACAAAAATTGTTTAGGAAGCACATCATCTACACTGATAAATTTTTATTTCAGTCTCTCCTACAGAAATGATACATGACCTTAAAAATTATAATTTTTAAATTTTCAAAGTCTCAAGATAGGAACAAAAACAACTCCAGTTAGTGCAGGTTAATATGCATACTGCAAGAGTGATAACACGTAGTGAGATACTGGATTAAGAAAAACACTGTAATTACAAATGTATCAGGGTGTTTCCCACTGACAATAAGGATTTTTCATGATCTCATCTGTTTCTTTGGCTAAGAAAGGTACTGAGTCAGATTTTCCCCTGCCGTTAAACTACTATGTTAATATTTTATTAAATGGAATGGTAGTAGTTCCAAAATGTCAATATAAATAGCTTACTCTCAGAGGATAGACTTTCTACTGGGAGAATCTGGCTTGTTTATTAACAATAAGAATACTTCAAGAATTAACCATTAAAATTTAGCATGAGGCATTTATGCATATGTATAACCATTGATAAATGTCATATATAATGTCTTTAAACTTCAGTGATTTGTAAAAAATCTAAGTATTCGTTCAAAATAGTTGTAAAACCACAGAACCTTAATTTTGCGTACTGTTTGGCATAAATCGCTGGCAGAAAGCTTCAGTCTGTACTAAAATTTGAAATGGTGTTTTGTTGCCAAGTAACATTATTTTTCTGATAACAGCTGCATAAATGGTGGTGGGGGGGGCGGAGAAATGGAGTTTGCAAAGGGATGGAACATTGTTAGTAATAGAGACATTTAATTGGGAAACTCTTACAACAAATAATTGAAAAATAAATCTTTATCTGTTGTAGTAAGACTCTATATGTAGATGTGGGATTTGTGTGGGTGACAGAAAGATTGAAATCACTGGAAGCTTTCAGCCATGAAGGAGTTGTACATTGAAACACTCAAATCAAGATCTTTCATCCACGGCAGAATGGCTTGTTACTTTGTACAAAGAACAATAAACTGGTTCATAAGCAAAGTAAGTAATTTTTTTGAAACACACTACTGCATGTATAACAATCCTCGTAACATATCTGTCAAGCACATCATGTACAAATACAAAGGGGATTTTAAAATAAATCTTAAAGTCAGAAAAGCAGGGGAAAACTATGATGGTGATTCGGTGGTCTTTGCCTTATACATGGGAATTCAAATGGGTCCAAGAAATAGGTAATAAGAAAGACTGAAAAATTACCTTGTACAAATTACTGTCCTGGTGGTGAATATGCAAAATGAAAAATATTACTGAAAGATGACTGCATTTATTTACTGAGAGGAACAAAAAATTGCAGAGCTAGAATTTTGAAAATCATTTTTCATCTTAATGATGAGGCCTTACTGATAATCAATATGTGACAGGCATACATGTATTTTCTGTGGCTCTAAATGACTCACAACTAATTGTACAAACAAAAATATATTTGATAAAACATGAGAAATTTTCTTTTTTTTTTTAAAGAAAGAGAGAGAAAAGAAGAAAGAAAGAAAGAGTGAAAGAAAGAAAAAAAGAGAATGTAAGAGAGAAAGAAAGAGGAAGAGAAAGAGGGAGAGAGAACGGGATTCTTGTTCTATTGCCCAGGCTAGAATGCAGTCTAAAAATGGGTATTAAAAACCTGTTTTATGCCAATAATTAGCACAATCTTTAATGCAGTTGTATCTTTAGTTTTCTAAAGAAAGGAAGTTAATAT
>CAUYLG010009556.1:0-35165 GCA_963573385.1 Cacajao melanocephalus
ACCCATTTTTAGACTGCATTCTAGCCTGGGCAATAGAACAAGAATCCCGTTCTCTCTCCCTCTTTCTCTTCCTCTTTCTTTCTCTCTTACATTCTTTTTCTTTCTTTCTTTCACTCTTTCTTTCTTTCTTCTTTTCTCTCTTTTTCTTTCTTTCAAAAGAAAAAAAAAGAAGAGGAAGAGATGGAAGCTCACTCTCTCTCCGCCATGTGGGAACACAGCAAGAAGGTGGCTATAGAAGGAGGCTGTCTGCAAGCCAGGGAGTGAGTCCTTGCAAAACCCAACCGTGCTGGCACCCTGATCTCAGATCTCCACCCTTCAGAGCTGTGAGAAATACATGTCTATTCTGTAAGCCACCACGTTTATAGCCTTTTGTTATGGCAGCTGAGCTGACTAAGACACCTCCAAACTTCCTGCAAGAACAAAATCCTTAACTCCAAAATGGAGGAAAATGTACCTTTGATGAAATTTTCCTGGGCCATGAAGATATGCAATATGTGTCTCCTTTAACAAATTCAACCAGACTATTTAAAACACACATGCAATATGTGTCTCCTTTAACAAATTCAACCAGACTATTTAAAACCCACATATCCCAGAACACCGGAATTTCTGTAGACTTATGATCTGAAAGGTCCAGACCCTCGCCCACACAGACTGCTTAGGCACAGGGTACCAATATTTCTCAAAATGCCTCTTCTTGACCACCTTTATCAGAAATTACTCAGAGTGCCTGTTACAAAAATCAGACATATGTTACTGTATACCTGTATACTGTTATACCTGTATACTGCATACCTGCTACATTGAAAGTGATTGTCAGGATCCTAGAAGTCTGTATCTTACCAAGCTCCCAGGGCATTCTTATGAATAGTAGTATATGAAAACCACTGACAGATATACTGGTCACTACCACTCCCGTTGAAACCACCGTTGCAAAATTATGATGGTTAAGAGAAATCTGACATAGCTGACTTCATCTTGCTTCTAACCTCCAGGTTATCCTTGTTCATTCCTGAACATAGGCCAAGCTAACTCTGGAAGGAATTTAGTTTATGGTTTAACCTTAAAGCAAGTATGACAATAGCCATTCCCAAAACTATCCCCTTCTTTTTGGGAACAGAAACTGCCTGTGTAAAACTAGTGGAAGGCCACAAGATTAGAATTATGGGAGGGGTCTGAACTCTGCTAAAATGTGGGCATAGTGAAACAATAACCAGCCATTGTTCGAGAGATCACAATATTTGTAACTTCCCTAATTGCCCCTATAGATAACATCACTATAGTATTACCTAAGATTGGTCTTTTGATTTGCTTTTTCAGACTTTTGCATTCTGGTGACCAACTGACTCTACCTGGACTTGCGATTTGTGACTCAACCAGTCCTGAGGCTTCCACCCAGAAGCTGACTCAGTACAAGAGGACCATTTTCCACACCCCTATGATTTCATCCCAGCATTTCCCATTCCCTACCACTCTTCCTGCCAAACTATCTTTGAAAAACCCTAGCCTCTGAGATTTTAGGGAAGCTGTCTGAGTAATAGACTCCCATCCTTCTGGCTTGGCTAGCTCTGAATTTATTAACCTCTTTCTCTACTGCAATAGCACTGTCTCAGTGAATTGGCTGTATCTGTGCAGCAGGCAAGAACTCATCAGGCAATTATGCTATCCCTTCCTGAATATTCTACTACAAACTGGGACTCAGAGAGCCATAGAGAACTTTCTCTAAACCCTTGCACTGAAAACACGGCCTGTGCAGTGCAGCACTGCATCACTAGGGAGCGTGTTAGAAATGTAGAATTTCAGGCCCTAGCCCAGACCTACTGCCTCACAGCGCATTTTTCTATTACAGTTTGAAAGCAGTGCTCTTCTCCCGGGGACCTAGGCTGCCTCCAACTCTAATGAACACCTTCAGTGATGCCAAGAAGTTCCTACTGTCAGGATTTCAAAATCAAGTTAAAACTGAAAAAAAAAACCAAGGTGAGTGTAGAGCAATTCCCTTTGGTGCCTACTCTCAAATGAGAAGCTAACAATAAACAGAAAGGAAAGTAATGTTTTCATGGCCAGGGTGACAAGCCTTGTCATTAAACCTCTCAGATACCCATTTTACCTTCATGGTAGAGACTGTAAATTGTCCCCTTCTAACCAAACTCCTCTGCTTTCTTCATAATAGAATCCTTTGTATTTCACTAGTACTTAATGTCCAAAATAGAGACTGCATTACTAGCCTTCCTTGAAAGTATGATGTCTACATGTAAGTTTTAGCCAATGCTATACAAGCAAAGGTGTTTCTTGCAACTTCTAAGAAGTGTCCTTGTAAGAAGAGAATATGGCTGGGTGTGGTGGCTCACACCTATAATCCCAGCACTTTGGGAGGCCAAGGTAGGCAGATTGCTTGTGCTCAGGAGTTTGAGACCAGCCTAGACAACATGTCAAAAACCCATCTCTACTAAAAACTAGCTGGTCATGGTGGCACGTGCCTGTAGTCCCAGCTATTCAGGAGGCTGAGGTAAGAGAATCCCTTGAACCGAGGAGGCAGAGGTTGCAGTAGTGAGCTGAGATTGCACCACTGCACTC
Organism: Cacajao melanocephalus; assembly: GCA_963573385.1. Classification (NCBI taxonomy): domain Eukaryota; kingdom Metazoa; phylum Chordata; class Mammalia; order Primates; family Pitheciidae; genus Cacajao; species Cacajao melanocephalus. Next base: position 2,575 of record CAUYLG010009556.1, read on the forward strand.
CAGCCTGGTGACAGAGCAAGACAAGGAAGAAAAGAAAGAAAGAAAGAAAGAGAGAGAGAAAGAAAGAAAGAAAGAAAGAAGGAAAGAAAGAAAGAAAGAAAGAAAAGAAAAGAAAAGAAAAAGAGAAAGAAAGAAAGAAAAGAGAGAGAAAGAGAGAGGGAGGGAGGAGGGAGGGAAGGAAGGAAGGAAGGAAGGAAGGAAGGAAGGAAGGAAGGAAGGAAGGAAGGAAAAAGAATTAAATGTATCTTTCTTCATCCTTTCTTTTCTCCTCACTAAAATGTAGACATGATGGCTGGAGCTCAAGCAACCATATTGGAATATAAGGTAGAGAAGCCACAAGATGAAAAAGGTGGCTCCTGACAATGTCGTGAACCAGATTCTTTCCTCTGGACTCCTTCAATTTCTATTTTGTTTATGCCATTTTATTTGGGGCTCACCTTCATTCTCAGCTAAACCGGCCCCTAACTGATATGTATCCCTTTTATACCATAACATGCTTCAGGCAACATAAGCTACATGATGCTTGTGTCCTCAAAAAGGCTGGGCATCTTGACCATAAGAAAGAGTTCCATCATTCAGGGAGATTTAGTATAATTCTAGGTGGCTGTGTCTCCCACCAAGTAGTAAATAAAAAGGTATGCAGGAGGGGAGTAAGGAGCAGATTTTAAAGATCTACCCCACTCTTCTACACAGGACTATGTTTAGCCTTTCTGTTGCCATAGATACTCCGGAAAGAACTTCATTAACCCTCCTGAAGCGCTTACCAAGATTTCTTTCTGCTTGCAGCTGGGAATTCTAACCTATTTTCTCTTATTGCAATTCAGACCAGTCTCTTTTCATCATCTTCAAATGGAAAAAGCGGTACAGGAATTGTCTCCTACAAACAACATTTCAATATAGAATCCTCTGTTCTTACAATACGCAAACTCTTATTTCAGGTCATACTATGTGCAAGTCACTGTAGTAAGCTTGGGGTAGAGTGACATCTTTCTGAAAACTGTTTTGGTCATTGTTTTTGTCTCTAAAAGCTGAAGCCCTGACTCTGGGCAACAGGCCAATTATTCCAAAGCCAGTGTTTGGACCTTGACCTTAAAAACATTACTCAGGATTAGACCCTTCTGTAAATCAGAAAAATGTGATTGTTGGGTTTAGAATTTTGGATACATGATTACCTCTCTTCTATTTCCCCTCAAACTCCTAAATGACTTCATGACATTCATATAAATCAATTACCCTTCTTCCATAAGGATAAATTCTCCAAATTAATCTATTCATAGTCTCCCTCTCCCTCTCTCTCTTTTTCTCCCTCTCTCTCTCCTCCCAGGATAGGGATACATAATAAAGAACATAGTGCATGTCCTGGCTCATCGTAGATCTTCAATAAATTTTACTCTAATCGACTTCCTTCAGTTTTATGCTTTATGTTCTGTATTCTCTCTTGTACCTTACCATTTAATAATTATTTTTAATAGTAGGAATTATTAATATTTTGTTACTTTTTATAATTTTTTGTTACTTTTTCTTCTTGTTTTCCTAATATTACTGCAAATTACCAATTATTCAGATTGATCTTCAGGAGGTTTGTCCATAAAGCACCATAATCCAAAATACGAGGGAATCCTTATATGATGAATATTTATCATTGCCATATGGCCCTGTGGTTACATTTGAATGTGGAAATACCGCTTCTGAAACTGTTGCAAGAAATCGCTTCAACTAAGTCAGACCATGAAGCCATGAATATCTGCACCAGAAGCAACTGGAAGGCTGGTCGGCTTCCCCAGGGCTGTGGTTTCGGTTAAAAGGGAAAAATCCAACCGACACCCTGTTAATGAGGTGTGAAACTGGGATGTTTGTGCTAACCAGGAGTCAACCTCCTTCCCAGATCCAAGCAAATGGAGCTGCCTTTTACATAGTTTGCCTCACCAATTCCCTAGCAGCTAATGAAATATTTTTATTTAAAAGGGCTTTTACAGAGTCAGTAGATGTGGTTGCTTTAAAGCATCCACAGGATAATAGGAAATAGCAGTAACTAAGTGGATCATTCAGGGAATCCAGAATTATTCCCCAGGGCCAGGCCCACCTCCTCCTTTCTGGATAGACTGGCTTGGAGTAGACCAACTCTTACACCTTAAACTTGACCCCCTACGTTACAGCCTGGGGCAGCTAGGCACATAAGCTACTAACACAAGAAGTCTCCATTAAAATCCTGAAGGTAGAACTGCAGTGCACATCCCGCAACTAAAAGGAACAAACTGGGGTGATTTTCTGAAGGCCACCCTTTGTATAAACAATTTAGACACACCTAACAGCATGTTCACTTATGAGAAATTCTCTTACTCCTTTCCTTTTTACAGTTCTGAAGTTACATGCCTAAAAAGAAACAGCTTTTTTCCATTCATCTGGCTTAATGTATCAGTTTTTTCTTATTCATTTCACATCCTGTTGGGCCTACGCTGCTAAGAAAGTCTCTTACATATCTGAGGTTTGTTGGGGGTGGGGCAGGACGCTGGAAAGGGAGGATATAGAGAAGCTTGTGATGAATTTTAACAGGAAACGTCTTTAACAAATGAAGCCTCTCTTCCCTTGCCTAGTTCTGAAATGCCTCTGGCTCGAAAACTCCCCATATGCTCGTTATTTATGTACACCACGCAAAGTCTAAACAAAGAGCTCCATTCTTGATCCCCCCACACAGCCTGGAGCAGCTAGGAAATTTTCCACCGGAGAGATATAGGGGGATCTGGAGCAGAACCACACCAAGGGTCACTGTACTGGCAAAAACCAAATATAAGGTTGTAAGGACAATGTGGAGTAGATCCACCTGCCTCCCAGAGAAAAGGTTGTTTATTTCCAATAAGTCCAAATCTTCAAGTTGTGTCTGTATTAGTTTGCTATGGCTGCTGTAACAAAGTGCCACAAAGTGGTGGGTTAAAACAGCAGGCATTCCTTGTTTCACAGTTCTGGAGTTCTGGAGGTTAGAAGGCGGTAAGGAAGAATTCGTTCTCTCGCCCAGCTTCTGGTGGTGTGTTGGCAATCCCTGGGTATCTCTTGGCTTGTAGAAGCATTGCCCTGATCTCTGTCTTCATCTGCACATGGCGCTTTCCCTGTGTACATGTGTCTGCATCCAAATTCCCATTTTTATAAGGATACCAGTCACGGTAGATGAGGGCCCACCTTAAAGACTTCATCTTAAATAACATCTGCAGAAATCCTATTTCCAAATAGAGTTACATTCACTGCTACTAGGGGTTAGGACTTGAACACATAAATTGTAGGGGACACAACACAACCTATAACAGTGTCCAATAGAAAACATCCTGGCAACAAAGCTGACAACCCTGCCCAGGGGCAGCTGTGGGAGGATCACAGATTAACCTTTCAAAAAAAAATGGCCAAGCACGGTGGCTCATGCCTGTAATCCCAGTGCTTTGGGAGGCCGAGGCAGGCAGATCACCTGAGGTTCAGAAGTTCAAGGCCAGCCTAGCCAACATGGTGAAACCCTGTCTCTACTAAAAATACAAAAATTAGCCAGGCTTGATGATACATGCCCATAGTTCCAACTACTCAGAAGGCCGAGGCAGGAGAATCACTTGAAACTAGGAAGCAGAGGTTGCAATGAGCTGAGATGGCACCACTGCACTCCAGCCTGGTGGGCAACAGAGCTAGACTCCATCTAAAAAAAAAAAAAAAAAAAAAAAGTGGCCATCCTGGGCTTCAAAGGGCAAGTCTCTGAGCTGCAGAAATTCTCAAGGAAGAGCTAACCCCTGAAAAATTATCCTCGAGAATGAGGAAGGAGACCATTCAAGACAGAGTGGCTGTGTCTGAGCCCTCTGGTTCTTCATTTTCCTGCATCTCTTTCAGCAAAGAGCTGGGCAAAAATCTCACTAAATCTATGAAAGCAGCGGGACTGCTCTGCCCTAGGCTTCTCCTACTCAGAACTGACCTTTTCCATTGCTTCCCCTTAGACATTAACAGAAGAAGAGAAGTCAGAGATGGGGCATTAATCACCAGCCTTCAACCCACAGTCTTAATTCAACTCTGTTCCCCCTTGAAATATTTCCTTCCCGTTTCCCTTCTCCCTCTCCCTCTTCCACCCCAAAAACCAAGAATATAGTCCATGGGAAATTTTTAAGGAAAACAATAAAGTGAAAAAGTGAAACTTCTGCAGTCAGCAACGTGTTTGACGTCCCCACGTCTTCTCTCTCTCAGATTCCAAGGCCCGTTAGCCCCAGCCTGTGGTGGCCAGTACTGGCGTTCTTTAATTCTGGTTTTGATTGAACTTTCTCAGGCCTCAAGGGAGTAGGCAAGAATTGCTGTGTAGAATTGTTTTCCAATCATTTGTCTGTGTGTTCGTTGTGTATTATTCCCTTCAAAGTATCTGTGCCACTCTGCTACGCAGTGGAAAAGGAGGCTCCAGGGAGAGCAGGTAGATAAACCCCTGCCAGCGCTGAGACAGAGGTGCTGTTCTTCTTCTCCCATGGCCAAGCCCAAGTCAGCTTTCACCATTGAATGGAGCTGTTGGTTTGGTCTCTCCCATCATTACTGCCCCTAAGGACTGTCCAGGCCTGCAGCTTATACCAGCTCCCGATTCTGCCCCTTTTGTGTGATTTTAACCACACGCTTGGTCCAGACTGTTGCCTCCTGACTGAATTGCTGTTACCACCTCCATGTCAGAGGGAGTGCAGGGTTTGTTCTCTGACATCCCAGCCTTCTGCTCCAGTAAAACTTCTATTTTAACCAACTCGCAGTCAGCACCTACCCAACAGATAAGGAGGTAGATGATCAATCAGTGCCGACCTTACGAAAACCATCTACCACTTTTTTCAGGACATCATATACCCTCAGCATGTGCAGGTCCCAAGAGGGTGGAATGCTTTGCAGTAGCAGTTAAAAATCAGCCCTGGGGACATTGAGGGCTATTTGGTAAATGCATGTTCATTTTTAGGATACCTGCTTCCTGTTATGATTTAGCTCCAGACTATCTGTTTAATTGGAGTCTAATATGTGAATTTAGAGATTCCAGTTTAACATGATAGGTGATATTTTTATTTATTTAGGAAATACAGTATTCACCATTCACCTAAACTGTTCTATGTGCTTTACAAATATTAAATCACTTAAGTCTGCACAACTGTACGAGGTAGGTGCAAGCATTGCCATTATTATTTTAAAGGTGAGGAACAAGACACACAAAAAGGTTTAGTAACTTGCATAAAGGCACTCAGCTAGTAACCAGCAGAGCTGGGATTCAAACTTTCCTAGTCTAATCGAGAGTCTGAACTCTTAACCACTGCACTGATGAACAACTATAACTCTACTACGTCAATGGAGCCAAAAAACGGGAGGAAATAAAGCCGCAGCTGAAAGGAGAACCCCCTGGATGGAAACTCACTTGTTTCTCTGTGAGGCATTTACTGCACTTAAACACAACCTTTCTCTAGCTCAACTGGGTTGGCCAGAGATTAGACAAAACAGGAAATGTTGGCACTGAGGGACAGTTATAGTTATCCAAAAGGGATGCATCCATTCAATTAGGATAGTACCAGATCTCTGAGTGCTGCTGGGCTAGACTATACTTTCCTCTTACTACTAAGAGCCTTCACTCTTTCCCTGGTCTTCTGTAGATGGGAATTCTAATGTGGCAAACACACACAAAAAAACTTGTACAATTTTTATTAAAGGGTGTTATTTTTAACTATGTGGAGAAAAATAATATCCAAATTTTCCACATTTTATTCTTTTAATTTTTAATCATTTTTATTGCATATATTTACGGAGTACAATGTGATGTTTTGATCTATGTATACGTTATAGAAAGATTCAATCAAGCTAGTTAATATATGCATTGCCTCACAAATGTATCATTTCTTGTGATGAGAACAATTAAAACTCTATTTTAGCAATTTTGAAATAGGCAATACATTATCAACCACACGTGGTGGCTCACATCTGTAATCCCAGAACTTTGGGAGATCAACACGAGAGGATCACTTGAGTCCAGGAGTTCAAGACCAGCCTGGACAATATAGTGTGACCCCGACTTTACAAAAAAAAAAAATTAAAGTCTGGGCGCAGTGGCTCATGCATGTAATCCCAGCACTTTGGGAGGCCAAGGCGGGTGGATCATGAAATCAAGAGGTCAAGACCATCCTGGCCAACATGGTGAAACTCTGTCTCTACTAAAAATACAAAAAAATTAGCTGAGCGTGATGGTGCGTGCCTGTAGTCCCAGTTACTCGGGAGGCTGAGGCAGGAGAACTGCCTGAACCCAGGAGCCAGAGGTTGCAGTGAGCCGAGGTTGCGCCACTGCACTCCAGCCTGGCGCCTGGTGACAGAGTGAGACTCTGTCTCAAAAAATAAAAAAAGATTAAAGAACAAAATAAAATAAATACAATGGGCTAACTCTGTATACATGAGCTATGGCATGACAGCCCACCACTCCAGCCCACTCAAGCAGCAGAATAAAGCTCATAAAGGTGGTGGCATCAGGGTTGGGGATCTGCACAGCAGGATGGCAAGGGACGTCTAGCACTGAAAACCCTAAGCAAGAAGGTGAGAAAAGAACTCAGCAGAGTAGACCAGAGGCATCCCACCAGCCAGCTCCAAAAGCAGAAGAAGGAGGTGGTTCTGGTAGAGAAGAGACAGCTGGGTAGCAGGGATGGCCCTCCTCATCACACTAGCTGTCCAGGGAATATCTGGCCTCCCACTGAAGAAACAAATAGATGCCAGAAAGAAGCTAAGTAAAGCAGTGGAGAAGCACTTTCCGGATGTACTCTAACTCCTCCTGTTAGACACTCAACAGGAGGCAAGGATGCTGCTTAGGCAGTTGGCTAACCAGACGCAACAGTATCTTGCTTTTCAAGATCGGCAGGCCTACCTATTTGCTCATGCTGCTGATTTTGCCCCTAGTGAAGAGAATAACTTAGTGGGCACCTTGAAAATTTCAGGCTATGTTCATGGGCAGACTCTGAATGTCAGTAGATTGCTGCATATCATTGGACATAGTGATTTCCAGATGAAACAGACAGATGTCCCCATGGACCCTTGTCTTTTAAATCCTAGAGTAATTAAATCCCAAAATTGATTTGTGCTATGGATACTGTCGATGATATGGAAGAAGACCTTAAGGTCCTAATGAAGGAAGACCCTGATAGACAGGAATCCTGACAAACAGAGGTTATCCCAGATCCAATGGAGGGGGCATAAACCTGGCCCAGTGAGGAGGAGTTGAGTGAGACAAAGGATTTCTTGAAGGAAAGTTCTAAGGTGGCAAAGAATATGATGATATAGAACATGAGGATTTTACGAAGGAGGAGTCTCAGGATGAAAGTGTGAAGATGAAGAAGAGGAGGAATGTGAAACTATGACTTTAGGGGAGTCTGTGCACGATGATCTCTATGATGAGAAAGTGGATAAAGAACAAAATCAGCAGCATGGACAAACAGGCCTGCCGATCCTGAAAATGCAAAAATGATGGAGAAATGTAAACAAGGCTGGAAGAGACGTTTCCAGATGATGTGGACACCCCCCGTGATGTGGCTGCTAGAATTCAATTTCAGAAATACAGAGGCCTCACGAGCATCTGGTCATCTCCATGGGATCCTAAGGAAAAATCTTCCTCAAGATTATGCTTGAATATTTCAGTTTCAGGACTTTTACTAATAATACTCGGAAAAGCGTCTTTAAAGACATTGAAGAAAAAGGCTGAAGGAGCTGTTGTTGGCTGGCGTGTCACACTCCATGTCTCTGAAGTCCCTGTCTCAGTGGTTGAGTGCTTCAGGCAAGGAGCACCCTTGATTGCATTTTCTTCACTACCTCATGAACAGAAGATGTCAGTATTTAAAATGGTGGTGAGGCATGACCCTGGCAACACTGAATCTGTGAAAGCCAAGGAGGAGCTCGTATTCCACTGTGGATTCAGGCACTTCCAAGCCTCACCTTTATTCTCTCAGGATGCTGCAGCAGACAAACATAAATTTCAGAGATTCCTCACTGCTGACGTGGCCCTGGCAGTGACAGCATATGGGCCAATTCCTCTTTGCTGCTTTTCAATAAGAAAAGCAATAGAATGCACAATCTCATTGCTACATGCCATTTTCTGTTGGTGGATCTCGACAGAATGGTCATCAAGAGAGTTGTCCTGAGGCCAGGCGCGGCGACTCACACCTGTAATCCCAGACTTTGGGAGGCCGAGGCAGGCGGATCACGAGGTCAAGAGATCGAAACCATCCTGGCCAACATGGTGAAACCCCGTCTCTACTAAAAAATACAAAAATTAGCTGGGCGTGGTGGCGTGCGCCTATAGTCCCAGCTACTCAGGAGGCTGAGGCAGGAGAATTGCTTGAATCTGGGAGGCGGAGGTTGTAGTGAGCCAAGATCATGCCACTGCACTCCAGCCTGGTGCCTGGTGACAGAGCAAGACTCTGTCTCAAAGTAAAAAAAAAAAAAAAAGAGAGAGAGAGAGTTGTCCCAAGTGGTCATCCTTTCAAAATTTTTACTAATATGGCGGTGGTACATTACATGTTCTTCAGTAGAGAAGATGTGCAGTGGTTTAAACTGGTGGAGCTGAGAACAATGTAGGGCTGCAAAGGACACATCCAGGAGCCTTTAGGAACCCATGGCCATATGAAGTGCAGCTTTGATGAGAAGCTAAAATCTCAGGACACAGAACTGATGAACCTCTATAAATGAGTTTTCCCCAAATGGACTTCTTATGATCTATATGTACCAGAACCAGTGCCTTGGGTAAAAAGTGAGATTATTTCAACAGTGCCTCAGGCGGGCATGGAGTAATGGATTTAAAGACATCCTGTCTTACTGATGACAGTTAGCACTCCAGGGATGGGAGTCACAAATTGTGTCTGGGCAAAATTTATTTTCTATGTCAGCCTGTCAGTCTGCTGCACCATTTTGCAAGACTTTTTTGGCCTTGACAAAATGTCTCAGTTAAGCATGGAAGTTTTTCTACTACTTAACTGAAAAGCTATTAAATCTTAAATAAAAATAAATGCATAAGTAAAATGCATTGTTGTTAACTGTGGTCACCATGCTGTACAATAGACCGCTAAAGCATATTCCTCCAGTGTCATTGAGACTTTGTATCCTTTGACCACATTCCCTTTTCAACTTAGTCAGTGACTTGTTGATGCTCCACTTTCACAGAGACAGCAGTTAGGCTTGCTTCTTTCACCTGTAAGTTGATTCTTTCCTCTGAGGGAGGGAGCCTTTCATCCTTGATGTTCATCATCCGCTGGGATAGCACTCCAAAGTCACCCTCCCCATGTGGCAAATCCGGTGTCTGTCAGATGTGCCCACACATCTGTGGCTTCTCCACAAATGGAAGAACTATGGTGATTACTGCTTAAATTAAACTTTACAACCTAGTTTATTTCAGCAGGTTCCTGGTAAACAGCGCTGCACTGAGAAGGCTTATCCTGTTTATGTTAACATGAAATATCCCGGTTGAGGCTCCCAGAGCAGAGCAAAGGCTGCTCTCCCTGAATGTCAGCTGTTTGAAGAGCCGTCTGTTTTGACAAATGGTGTTTATATAAGAAAGCCACTGTTGATGTGATCTTTTGTATCAACTTTGAGCTTTTGACGTAGACGTAGGTTGTTCTATTTCAGTATATGCCAGGCCTTCTCAAAGAGGAGAATCGTCACTCTGTGTAATGATTGGAAGCCCCCCATTGGCTAACCCTCCATACGCGGCGTGACCTTCTTAAGTTGCTGTCTCCACATCAGGTTTCTCAAGCTCAGCACTATTACCACAGGACTGAGTCATACTTTGTTGTGGGCCGTTCAGTGCATCGTAGGGTGTTTAGCAGCAACCTGGCCTCTGCCCACTAAATGCCAGTAGCACCCTCCCACAAGTCCTGACAACCAAAACTGTCTACAGACATTGCCACATATCCTCTGAGGAAGGGACAAAACCACCCCCACCCAGCTACCTGCATTGAGAACCACTACTCAAAGTTCAAAAGAATATTCTTTTTATAAAGGCCAGGAAGGGACAGGACCATTTGTAGAACATTCAGGAACTCTCAAATCACTCTCAGATGGTCTCCTCTCTCATCCGTGTCCACAGGGTGTCTGACTGGTCCAACTAATTGAAACTGGAAAACACAAATATTTAAAAGACATTGCCAGAAAAATTAAAATCATCCAGTGAGTATTCAATAAGTATTCTTTATGTGCCTTCAACATGGTCTGCTCTCTAGATTCTTTAAAAGCTTTCTGTCTCATCAGCCTTAAAAAGGAGGGAAGGCAGGCACAGTGGCTCATGTCTGTAATCCCAACACCTTGGGAAGCCCAGACGGGAGGATCACTTGAGCCCAGGAGTTCGAGACTGGCCTGGGCAATATAGAGAGACCTTGTCTCTACAAACAATTTTAAAATTAGTTGAGTGTGGTGGTGCACACCTGTAGTCCCAGCTACTTGGGAGGCTGAGTTGGGAGGATGGCTTGAGCATGAGAGGTGGAGGTTGTATGAGCCGTGATCATGCCACCACACTCCAGCTTGGAAAAAAAGCAAGGCCCTGTCTGGAGGAAAAAAAAAAAAAAGGCAGGAAACCGTTTTGCATGCTACAATATGGATGAAACTTGAGGACAGTATTCTAAGTAAAATAAGCCAGGCAGAAAAAGATAAATACTGTATGATTCCACTTACATAAGGTCCCTAGAGTGTTCAAGTTCAGAAAGACAAGAAGAGCATGGCGGGTCCCGGGAGCTGAGGAAAAAGAGACTTGGGGAATTGTTGTTTAATGGGTATAGAGTTCCAGTTTTGCAAGATGAAAAGAGTTCTAGAGATTGGTTGCATGACAATATGAATGTAACTAGCACTACTGAACTATACATTCAGAAATGGTTAAGATAGTAAATTTTAAATTAGGTGTTTTTATCACAATAAAAACTGATAATAATCAAGAAAAATAGCACCAGCCTGGTGCCCTGATGACAGGACAGTAGTTTATGACAGGACATGGAGTGTTCAGAAAGTAGAATTAAGAATTCTGATGATAGCCAGAAAGCAGAATTAAGTACGGTTTTGAAAAGTTGTCATCATTCAGAAGAGAAATTCTCCCATTATAACTTTGGTCAAATTTGGATCCTTTGAGCTGATCCTAATCCCAAAAGTCCAGAAGCTACTGTGAAGTGCATAGATCATTTCTTGAGACTTTTAGCATTACATGACACCCTCTTCAGTATTTTTGCCAGGACCTTAGACAGGGTTTTATGTGTGTGTGTCTGTGTGTGTGAGAGAGAGAGAGAAGTAGTTGTAGTGCAGTAGCATCAACTTATTACTCACAACCACTTTATAAGGAAAGGAAGCCAGGGTTGGAGGGAGAGAACTGAAGCTCAATGAGGACAAATGAGATGGTTCCCAACAGCGGCCACCACCAAACTCTAAAAGCCACACAGAGGCCATGCTGATGAAATGAGGAGAGGGCAGCCTCCTGGGCCACCACCTCCAGCCCATCAGAGCAACACCACGCCCTGCACGCTCCACTTGAGCTTCCACCTAAGATTCCACCTGAGGAAAAGATTCTGTGTCTAAACTTTGAAAACCACTAGATTAGGAACAACTCTAGGTTCCTTCACCACTTAAACACTCTGTAATCCCAGTGGAGCAGGCTTATTATTCATTTGATCATTTTGGCAGCCAATCACCCCCCCCAAAAAAGTGGGGTGCCCAGACATAATCCAGGTATGGCACTAAGATATAACAACAACCAAAAAAAAAACATTATGTAGCCCCTATTCTAAGAAACTCACGGGGTAGTGGGATTCAACAGCATGTAAACCAAAATAACTACTGCCCAGTATTCTAAGAGAGGGAATAATAAGGTGAGATTGAAGAAAAAAAAAGCCTTTATCACAAGAAGAAATTCTAACTAAGTCAAGTAGAAATGAAATGCAGTGAATCTTACAGCTGGGAGGAATCCTGGAGTGTTTCACAAGATGGAGGTGAGAACTGCAGGAAATGGGACCTGGGAATGAGACCCAGAGGTGGAATCAAGAGGCGTCTGAGGCACAGTCACCGCAGGCAGGCCCTCTCCACTTCAGAAAAACATATGCATGCTGCCTACAGTCCCAGCTTAACAGTATCAGTGTCTTTCTCTCCCCGTGCCTCTCCATCCATTCCAGGAAGAACCATCTGGGCTCTGTTTGAGTTCTGCACCACTGCTGGTTGGGGGGATGCACCACATTCATTAGCCAAGCCAGAGTGCAGAGCACCCTGCCTATCCCCACACTCATCATTAAAGGGGCTGACACCAAGAAGAAGGGGGATGGAAAAGCTACTGAGCAGAACGGTCACCACTGCAGGAGGCTCCGAACTACCAGGCCGACAGACCTGCATGCGTGAATGTGGCTGTCCACCTTCCTGTCCAGCCCTGTTGCTATCTGCTCACATTATACTAGTCCTCTCTTATCTGCAGAGGACACATTCTAAGAACCCCAGTGGATGCCTGAAACCACAAATCATACCAAGCCCTATAGATGCTATGTTTTATTCTTTAGAGTACATATATAATATACCTACGATAAAGTTTAATTTATAATTAGGCAGAGTAAGAGCTAATGAGAACAATAATAACATAGAACAATTATAACAATATGCCAGCATCACTGGTCCTGTGCTCTGGAGCCATTATGAAGTAAAATAAGGGTGACTTGAACATAAGCACTATGAAACCGTGGCAGCCGATCTGATAACCGAGATGGCTCCTAGGTGGCTAACCGAAAGGGAACATAGGCAGTGCTCACACACTGCACAGAGGTATGATTCACGTCCCAGGCAGAGCTCAGCGGGAATGGTGCCAGACCTGAGCACGTTACTCAAAATGGTACTAAAATTAAAACTTATTTGAATTGCTTATGTTTAGAATTATTCCCTTTAATATTTTTAGACTGCTGTTGACCATAGATTAATTTAAACTGTGGAAAGTGAAACTGCAGATAAGCAGGGACTTCTGTGCACCACCCAGGTCACCTGGAACCATTTCCGTGAATGAGGCATCCAGAGGAGGGAACCACAAGCCCAGACTTCATTAGCCATTAGATTCCTAAGGCTGCAGTAACAAAGGACCACAAGCTGAGTGGCTTTAAACAAAGATATGTATTGTCTCACAGTTCTGGGAGCTAGAAGTCTCAGAGGAAGTTGTTGGTAGGGCCATACTCTTTCTGAAACCTAGAGGGAAACCCTTGCTTGTCTCTTCCTAGCTTCTGGTTGTTGCCAGCAGTCTTTGGCATTCCTTGGCTTGTAAATGCACCATCTCCCATCTTCATGGCGTTCTCCCTGTGTGTCTGTGTCTTCACATAAGCAGCTTCATGTAAGGATATATAACCACCTTCATATAAGGACACCATATATTCATACTGGATAAGGAGCCTGGTCCACTCCATTATTACATCTTAACTAATTACATCTTCAATCAACCTGTTTCCAAATAAGGTCACATTCTGAGGTTCTGAGGGTCAAGTCTTCCATGTCCTTTTCAAGGACACAATTCAACCCATAATAGCCAAACACGGGCTTTTGTGCAAAACCTCTGAATGGAAAACCTTAAGCCTTTTCTATTTTGCTTGCACCCAGAAACATCAACAAGGTCAAATACAGTAGTAAACTAAGATATAACCCAACAAAGAAAACAAATGGCGTTCAATCCTTATAAGAGCAAAACATGTTAAAAATAAATAATGCAAAAAGTTTGTATTAACTTGAAACTCCAAGTTAGAAGACACGGTCTGTGCCTCTGAAACCCACAGATTTGACTCCTTCATAAACATCAGTATTCTGCAATTTGCCTCATTATTCAAGACCACGCAGTACTTTATGGAAACATAAAATTGGCAACTCAGTCCTTAAACCATATGTTTTAATAAGTAGCAGCTAATCAGGCAAAGCATTTGCATGTCTGCTATTTTGGGACTGTTTCAACATCTCCCAGGGATTGTAAATGTCCTTATTTGCAGCAAACTGAACCCAAGGTAGTAGCAAAATATAAGCCACAGCTCTGCAATTATGCTACTGTGAGAATATGTTCTCAGCAGGTGAGAAAGTAAATGCTTGCACGGTAATTAGGAAAGAAACCTAGTAATGAAGGAAAAGCTTGAGGCAGAGACTAGGTGAGGAGATATGGACTCCACGGAGATATCATTGAGCTCTAATGCAAAGAATTTAGTTTTGTCTAAATATTGAGAGCCGTCTTACAATGAGATTATTTGTCTCCAACCTGGGACTGACCATGTTACAACCTTGGCCCAAAGATCAGCTTTCCTGACTTTGCGTACTAAGAGAGAGAGACAGATAGAGAGAGAGAATGTTAGAGAGGCATGACATGGTTGAGGAGGGATGAGTGGGAGAAACACTGCTCCTTTTCAGGGGTCTTGCTTTAAAATGCAAAAGTTCAGGTTCAAGATTCAACTCAAGCACAATCTCCAGTAAGCAGTGTTTTACAATTCTGCTCTAAGCCCCCACCCACAACCTACTGGCTAGGCTGAGCTGTACTAAATAGCCCCTTCTCATTGCTCTCATAAACCCTGAAAAGATAGAGTGACCCTGCATCCTCCTTTCCATTGATCCACTACAATTTTTTAGCATTCTCTTTCACTTACTAAAATTTCTCAATTTTGTTTAAACAGTTCATAGTCAACTTACTTATTCATTCTTGTCCTCTGCCTGCCCCTGCCATGGGGCCTTGCATCTCTCATTCAACCAAAAGGACAGAAACTGTGTTGCATTTCTTTTTTTACTTCCAGTGGCTAGAGATGCCTGGCATGCAGTAATTAACCAATAATTTGTTGAACTTAGCTAAATTAAATAGAAATGTTCTTCAGCCATTAAGACTATACTGTCCAGTCACTTACCAGCTTACCAGACAGGAGGGACCCCTAATATCAGAACACTGGGGTAATAGAGAATGGAGGAGCACACAAAAAAGACCAGCAAGTGTCAAAGAAAGGCTTTACCTATTTTACCCCCATCTTAGCCTATTTTCTGTTGCTATAACAGAATATCTGAGACTAGGTAATTTTTTTTTTGAGACTGGGTCTCACTCTGTGGCCAAGGCTGGAGTGCAGTGGCATGATCACTGCAGCCTCAACCTTCCAGGCTCAAGCAATCCTCCCTCCTCAGCCTCCCAAGTAGCAGAAATCACAGATGTGCACCACCACACCTGACTAATTTTTTTTATTTTTTGCAGAGACATGGTCTCACTATGTTGCCCAGGCTGGTCTCAAACTCCTGGGCTCAAGCAATCCTCCTACCTCAGCCTCTCAAAGTGTTGGGATTACAGGCATGAGCCACTGTACCCAGCCTGGGTAAGTTATTTAAAAAAATCAATGTATTCCTTATAGTTCTGGAGGCTGGGAAGTCCAAGATTGGGGGCTGCATCTGTTCAGCTTATTGTGAGGACCTCGTGCTGTGTCATAACATGGCAGAAGGCATCACATGGTGGGAGCACATGCAAGAGCAGCCAGCGGGGCAGGCACAGGAGAGGAGACAAAGGAGGAGGCCAACCTGCTTCATTACAACCAGCTCTTCATGAAAATGAAACCATCTCCATGAGAACTAATCCAATCCTGCAAAAAAGACATTAATCCCTCTTACCGACCCAATTACCTTTTAAGGTCCCACCTCCCAATACTATTACATTGGCAATTACATTTCAGCCTGAGTTTAGCAGGGACAAATCACACCCAAACCATAGAATCACTTCTACCCAATTAGGTGGTCCTTATCCACCCACCAGCCAGGAGTGTAGTAAACACCAAGGCCTGCCTATAAGGATCTTTATCTCAGACACACTCAGGCAGCACCCAGGGGTCATATGTGGCCACCTGCTCAGGCTCTGAAGATTTTTCTTTTTCTCTTTTTTAGACTATATATCTTCCCACATATTTTGCTTTTCTTCCTGGCTCCACATGCTTTTGTCTCTGTAATCAGATTAAATTCAACTACCCCTGATTTTTAGCAGTCATACTAGCCACAACTAGCATTTGTTCATTTAAAAAAAAAAAGAGTATGCACATTTCTCAAAGCAAAGTGAAGAATTGTCCTCAACGGGAAAGCTCCTCAGCAACAGCTATTGATCCTGAAGCTGCCTCTCTCCACAACTGGAGTGGGGAAAATCTATAGGTCAAGGGTCCTGTGATTCTTACTACAGACAGCAGAGCTACCATGAAGCCTCTAGTATGCCTTAGGAAATTCCATAGAAAAACAACAACAACCCAAAGGAAACCCTTGAATTATTCAGTAAATGATTATGTAGTAGTCCGTTTTCATGCTGCTGATAAAGACATAACCAAGACTGGGAATAAAAAGAGGTTTAATTGGACTTACAGCCTCAGAATCATGGCGGGGGCAAAAGGCATTTTCTCACATGTCAGCAGCAAGAGAAAATGAGGAAGATGCAAAAGCAGAAACCCCTGATAAAACATCAGATCTTGTGAGACCTATTCACTACCATGAGAACAGTATGGGGACACCACCCCCATGATTCAAATTATCTCCCACCGGGTCCCTCCCACAGCATGTGGGAATTATGGGAGTACAATTCAAGATGAGATTTAGGTGAGGACACAGAACCAAACCATATCATTCCACTCCTGGCCCCTCCAAATCTCATGTCCTCACATTTCAAAACCAATCATGCCTTCCTAACAGTCCCCCAAAGTCTTAGCTCATTTCAGCATTAATCCAAAAGTCCAAAGTTTCATCTGAGGCAAGGCAAGTCCCTTCTGCCTATGAGCCTGTAAAATCAAAAGCAAGCTAGTTACTTCCTAGATACAATGGAGGTTCAGGTATTGGTTAAATACAGTCATTACAAATGGGAGAGATTGGCCAAAACGAAAGGACTATAGGGCTCATGCAAGTCCAAAATCCAGCAGGGCTGTCAAATTTTAAAGCTCCAAAATGATCTGCTTCGACTCCAGGTCTCGCATCCAGGTCACACTGATGCAAGTGGTGGGTTCCCATGGCCTTGGGCAGCTCTGCTCCTGTGGCTTTGCAGGGTACAGCCTCCCTCTCAGCTGCTTTTATGGGCTGGTGTTGAGCGTCTGTGACTTTTCCAGGCCCTGTAGGTGGATCTACCATTCTGGGGTCTGGAGGATGGTGGCCCTCTTCTCACAGCTCCACTAGACAGTGCTCCAGTAGGGACTCTGTGTGGGGGCTCCAACCCCACATTTCCCTTCTGCATTGCCCTAGCAGAGGTTCTCCATGAGGGCCCAGCCCTTGCAACAAACTTCTGCCTGGGCATCCAGGCATTTCCATACATCTTCTGAAATCTAGGTGGAGGTTCCCAAACCCCAGTTCTTGACTTCTTTGCACCTGCAGGCTTAACACTAGGTAGAAGCTGCCAAAGGTTGGGGCTTTCACTCTCTGAACCCATGACCCGAGCTCTTTGTTGTCCCCTTTCAGCCATGGGTGAAGTGGATGGGACACAGGACACCAAGTTCCTAGACTGCATGCAGCATGGGAATCCTGGGACCTGCCCACAAAACCAATTTTTCCTCCTAGACCTCCAGGTCTGTGATGGGAGAGGCTGCCACAAAGGTCTCTGACACGCCCTGGAGATATTTTCCCCATTGTCTTGGGGATCAACATTTGGCTCCTCGTTACTTATGCAAATGTCTGTAGCCAGTTTGAATTTCTCCTCAGAAAATGGGATTTTCTTTTCTATCACATTGTCAGCCTGCAAATTTTCCAAACTTTTATGCTCTGCTTCCCTTTTAAAACTGAATGTCTTTAATAGCACCCAAGTCACCTCTTGAATGCTTTGCTGCTTAGAAATTTCTTCCACCAGATATCCTAAATCATCTCTCTCAAGTTCAAGTTGCACAAATCTCTAGGGTGGGGGTAAAATGCCAGCAGTGTTTTTGCTAAAATATAACAAGAGTCACCTTTGTTCCAGTTCCCAAGAAGTTCCTCATTTCCATATGAGACCACCTCAGTCTGGATTTCCTTGTCCATGTCATTATCAGTATTTTTGTCAAAGCCATTCAACAAGACTCTAGGAAGTTCCAAACTTTCCCACATTTTTCTGTCTTCTTCTGAACCCTCTAAACTGTTCCAACCTCTGCCTGTTGCCCAGTTCCAAAGTCACTTCCACGTTTTGGGGTATCTTTTCAGCAACACCCCACTCTACTGGTACCAATTTACTATATTTCAGTCTGTTTTCACATTGCTAATAAAGACATACCCAAGACAGGGAAGAAACAGAGGTTTAATTGGACTTACAGTTCCACATGGCTGGGGAGGCCTCAGAATCATGGTGAGAGGCGAAAGGTACTTCTTACATGGTAGCAGCAAGAGAAAATGAGGAAGATACAAAAGCAGAGACCCCTGATAAAAACTGTCAGATCTCATGAGACCTATTAACTACCATGAGAACAGTATGGGGGAAACAGCCCCCATGATTTGAATTATCTCCCACAGGGTCCCTCTCACAACATGTGGGAATTATGGGAATACAATTCAAGGTGAGATTTGGGTGAGAACAAAGAGCCAAACCATATCAGATTATTACATTAAAAGGTCCTACTTGAGTCATAGTACTGAGTTAGCTGCTAATAGAGACAGCTAATGAGTTACAGTCTCTACCAAAGAATGGAGAAGACAGGGAATTCTCAATTTGGTTTCTCAATTCACAAAATGTGGTTTCCAAATCAGCAGTATCACATGGAAACTTGGGAGAAATACAAATTAGCAGACTCTAGGTGAGAAGTACTGAATTGAAAACTCAGGATATGGTCAGCAATCTGTGTTGTAGCAAGCTCTCCTAAAACTCTCATACATGCTAAATTTTGAAAGCCAGTGCAGTCGACACACAAAATAAGTTGAGAAACTATCATACCAATGCAGTCTATATTACAAGGCAGTGCAAAAGTAGGTACCTGCTTTGCCTGAGCTACAGCTCAGGTCTGGAGAGCATGGTTTCGTTATCTTATCTTAGCCACCCAGTGCTTTCCTCACATTTCACAGGCTTGGGATGTTGGCAACAGAGTGAGAGTGTAATATTGTATGGCTGATAGTGTACAAAACTCATCCAAGTTTTATTTTGCCTGGCTATGTAATATAAAATCACAGAACTGCATGACCTTAGGCAATTTGCTTTCTTTGTTGCACCAGGGAGCTCTGGCGGGCTCAAGAGCTAACTTCTGATGGGCTTTGGAGCAGAGAGCAAGCAGCTGGAAATTTTTCTCTTTGGAGACAGGCACTAGCCAGCCTTTACAGATCTGCTCCCACATTTTATTTCCATTAAAGATAAACCAGATAATTCAAACCAACTCTTATGCTGAATTGAATTTTTTAAAGCTTGATGAAATATACAAAAATAAATTGTAAAAGGATCAAATAGCTAACAAGAGAGTGAGGATTTACTTGGCCATGATTTAGTAAAAAATAAAAATTCAGAGAGGGGGACCCACACCTGGGCTGCCTTTGTCCTGAAGAGTCAGATAAAAGGCAAAGCAGAACTTTTGACATCTTATGAGAATAGCAGGGGAAAAGGCATCATCCAAACCCTGTTAGAAAGGGACTCCAGTGCTTTAGGTTGATATCCTAAGGGCTGCATCCTAGAAATAAGTGCAAACTGCAATTAAACCTATTCTCACTTGCAGTTTGACTGCAACTCATTTGTGTAGCCCACAAAGTCTCAAGCCTTGCACTTAAATTTACGTGATCCTGGATTGCACTTCCAGGTACCTACAATGCCTAGCAGAAGCAAAAGAAAATTCTCCTTGGGAAAAGATATCATTCTAGAACTCAAATTATTTTTACAAGAAATGTTTTCAAAGACAATGGTCCAACACACAATAAAATATAATCAGCCCTCAAAGAGACAGGGCAACATGAACAACAACCAGCACAAATGGCAACAGAATTGTACACACAGGTAGTCCAGATAATGAAATTATGAGACACAAACTATAAAACTACTGTAATTAATGTGCTCAAAGAGATCAAAACAAAACTAAACCATTTCAGCAAAGAACTGGAAAGGTAAAAAGTAACATTGCAGATTTAAAAAGGAAACAAGTTGAAATTCAGGAACTAAAGAATACAGTAACCAAAATTTAAAACAATGTACTGAGTTACCAGCAGGGTAGAGGAAGCTGAAGGAAGAATCAGTGAACTGGAAGATATGTCCCAAGAAATAGAATGAAACACAGAGAGTAAAAGGAATGGAATATAGAAAGGAGGATAAGAGACATAAAGGGCACAGTGAGAAGATCAAATGTAGGTTAAATTGGAGACCCAGAAAAGAGGAGAGACAATGGGCCAGAGCAGATATGCTCAGGTAACTTCCCTTTTCTGTCAGACAAAATGATCACTTTCATAGAACTCTTGGAAGTGATTCCACACTCTACCACTTAGTGGCAGACATTGTGCCTGAAGGGGTTATAGAGGGACCAATAACATTTATCCATTTTAAATAAATACTTCTTTAATCAATTCAATTGAAATACTTCAAATATTTACATTATTTTCTCATGACTACTTCAAATAATAAATTTGACACCAGTGGTTAGTTACTACATTATCCAAAAAGAAACACTAATTATATTCCAGCACTATGAAAGGCCAATGTGGGAGTATCACTTGAGCCCAGGAGTTTGAGACCAGCCAGGGCAGCATAGTAAGACTTCATCTCTACAAAAAATAAACAAAATTAGCCAGGTGTAGTAGGAGGCACCCATGGTCCAAGCTACTCTGGAGGCTAAGGTGGAAGGATCACTTGAGCCCCAGAGGTCAAGGCTGCAGTGAGCCAATACATATTATAAAATATATTATACATAAGATAATATATATTACATAAGATAAAATATATAAGATAATATATATATATAATCATCATGCACATTTATATACTATGTCTGAGCAAATCCAGAAGACTGGAAGAAGGGTTTTGCAGGAGTTGATTCAAATGGGCATTATCAGCTAAATGAGTACAGTTAAGGAATCCTGGGTTGTTGTGCCTGAAGGGAAAGACAAAGGAGGAGCCAACAGCACAGTCTGTCCACTGTCCCCACAATTAGGCACCCAGGACTCAGGACTGGACTCCATCCTGAGATGACCTGTTGGCAGAAGCTATAGGAACTACAGACTGCTTTGCTACACATGAGACAGAGGATAGTTTAGAGTAGGCAGTTGGCAGCCCCCAGTTCATCAAGCAACAGAGCTTGGCAATTGTTCAGTCAACACTTTAAAGAAAGAAGCAATCAGTCAGCAACTCAGGAAGAGCAAGCAAAGAACCCTGGGCATACCTTCTAGGGGACAGCCTGCAGCAAAGGCAAGAGCCATTGTGAAGCAGGTGTCCACTGGCATTTGAAGTGGACACCCAACCCTGTGAGTAGTGAATTATTATTGTCCATTTAGCTTTTTTATAACTCATGAGCAGGTGAGGCCTAGGAACATACAATTGAGGTATTTAGGAATCACCACAGAAAACTGAGACCCCTGGGAATTATGTTACTATAGTGTATTTATCCTGCACAGAGACACAATGATCAATTGCTCATCTGACTAACTTTTCCCTCCAGGACTGAATGTGACATTAAAACACAGAAATACTGCGCAGCCTTTACTTTGTGCTCAAATCAAAACACTGTGAAAGGCAATTCCTAAACAAAACAGGAGCCTATGGAGAAATAGGATTCACAATGTAAGTAGAAATTTCTCACTTGGTTTTTTTGTTGTATTTTAGAAAAAGTCTAATGCAAACATGAGGCTAAGTTCTGATGATATATAGTGAAACAGTCATTTTAGCATGTTTATGCTGTAGATTTCAGTTTTAGGCCAATGACTTGATAAGAATGATTTAGTTATTTAAAACATCTCAATAATGCGTTCTGCCTTAAGGCATGTCAAAACCTAGAACATCACCAGAAATAAGATGTTCTATACTAATTAAAAGGAATAGTGCTCTTAATCTAAAAGAAAATTTGTGATTTCTAAAGGAAAAGGCACATGAATTAAATGAGTTCTTGTTGTTTTTTAGTTTTGACAAAACAGTTTATTTTAGATCTAAACATCCCTTTGCCATACTATGAGCCTAAAAATTTTTGTGTATCTTAACTAGAAAGAGAAACTAACCAGAAATAAAGAATATAAACAGATTTGCTCAATAAAGTCTCATTTTCCAAGCAAAAATACAGGCAAGCTGTAAAAAAAAAAAAAAAGCCTGTTTGCAGTTCCAACAGTTGCAATGTACCTAAATCAGTACTTGTAAGAAAAGGAAGGTCTTACTATCTAATGAGAAGAACACAAGGCAGGTGGCTCAAAAATTCAGGTGGCTCAGGTCCTATCCCTGTGATACAAACAGCCTCCAGCATTAGGAGCTGATTGTAAATGAAGACTGATCATATTTGGCTCACACCTGGGCAACAATACCAACGTTTTATTCTAAGAGGCACGCATACTAACCTGTTTCATCTTCACAACAGCCCTATGAGGGAAGCAGTGTCATGACCCCCGTTCTAAGGTAAGGAAGCCAAAGCAGGGAGTGCACTCCCTGCCTGTCACATGGTGGTGGACCCCAGACAGGAGGTTGGAGGCTCTCAGTGCTTCCCAGAGTCTGGTCCATACACCCGCCCCAGGGGGAGAACCATTTGCTACTGAACTGTTTCCTGTAGTTATGTAAAGTCTCTTTTTTTTTCAAAGCAGGAGCGAAAGTTTATTTAAAAGCTTTAGAACAGTAAGTAAAGAAAAAGGAAGAAAAGTACAACTTGGAAGAGGGCCAAGTGGGCAGCTTGAGAAACCAAGTGTGCCAGTAATGGAACATCTTCTAAAGTTTTGATGGCAATTTGACAGAATACTATTAAATCTGTCAAAATCAAATAATTTTTTAAGTGGGACTTGTATTGGGATTTTTCATTTCATTTTTTACGAAGGCAAAAATTTGTTATTAAACAAGTTTCAGTCTGTAATGGATTGAGAATTTGCTAAAGCTGTTCCTCCACCACAGAGAATGCGAGGAGCCCTGATCTCAAAGTTCAGAGACCACCCAAGTTCAGTGCTGATGAGAAGGACCCAACAGCCCACTTGTCTTCAGTAGGAACCACGGCTAATTGCAGAGCATGTGTCCCGGGACTGAGCCACTGCCCCACAGAGAAGGTAGAGGGGCTAAAAGAGTTAGCAGTGCAGGGTACAAGGTTGGCTATCCTCTTAGCCCTCTTTGGTGATCCCAAAATTTCCCCCACTCGTGTGTATGGAAAGTTGAAAATAAATTGTGCTTCAGCTGCTTTAAGAACCTTCATTAGAGCGTGAATACTAAGGGTGACCCTGACAAAGTCACTAATGCCTCCCCTTTCCCTTGGGGAGAAGAAACATGAGGAGACAGGGCACCACATTCCTGAGCAACCATAGCATCCTGCTGTGTGCACCTCCAGACCCATTGCATTAGTCTATCTGATTCCAAAATGCCTCTCTCAGTAAATATGTTGTGTTCATCCCTCTTGTAAGACAGGACACAAATGCACCAACCCCTCTCACTCCAGAAAGGAAGAGGGAGCGTGATGAGGACCCTCAACATCTGAAGCAGGAAAGGCTTAATCTGAGGCCCAAAATGGGGCTGCAAAAGTCCCCTGCACCCCAGGGGAAGGAAAAGGATGGCAACGCACAGACACACTGAAGCCAGCATCTCTCCTACTCTGTTGTATTTTCCTAGAAACCCAATCCCAGATAAACCAAGATGCAGCTTTTGTATCTCCACAGCCACAGCTTACCACAAGCCTTACATTTACAGAACCAGAGTGGAAATGGTTTCAGCTGAGGCACTGTGGACCACAGGGTGCATTTTTTAGTGGATGAGGTGGGAGGAAGCTTTACAGAGGACTCCGCTAAGGCCAGTAATATGAAGACATGAGTTGTTATGGTTCATGGAAAGTGACAGAGAAAACCCAGAGAGATCATTCACCACTTACAAACTGAAACTAAGATCATCTATTGCTACCTTTAAGAGTCACAGCCTGAAAGGAAAATACCACTGCCCCTGCTTGATAGAGTAGTGATAGCAATAAGGAAAGATTAATATTATGCTTATAGCTCTTTATAATTCACTGTGTTTTTGCACACATTATCGCATGAATCCTAATACTCATCAAAAAAAAAAAGCAATGAGTTTGATTAATCCTCTTTGAAAAGTAATAATTAGTAAAGATGAGGAAACTTAAGGCATTTTGCCAACTGTTCTTTACCAAGATCACACTGTCAGTAGGTGGCAGAGCAGCAGCGAGCACTAGGACACCAGATTCTCTTTCCAGGGCAATTTATGAGTCAGCTATTGATACGGTTTGCCTGTGTTCCCACCCAAATTTCATCTTGAATGGTGGTTTCCATAATCCCCACGTGTCATGGGAGGTAATTGAATTGAATGGGGGCAGTTACCTCCACGCTGTTCTCATGATAGTAGGTTCTCATGAGATCTGAGGGTTTTATAAGGGGCTTTTCCCGCTGCTTTGCCTTACACTTCTCCTTGCTGCCACCATGTGACAAAGGATGTGTTTGCTTCCCCTTCCACCATGATTGTAAGCTTCCTGAGGCCTCCCAAGCCATGCTGAACTGTGAGTCAATTAAAACTCTTTGCTTTATAAATTACCCAGTCTCGGGTATGTGCTTATTAGTAGCATGAGAATGGACTAATACAACCACTTAATTCAATTTTACTCATTTCTTGGCTTATGTGTCCTAGGAGGTCCCATTCTGTCAACTACTATGAAGTCACTCTGACTTGGAAAATAAACAAATAATGATATGAATGTAACCTAACCATGTACCTATTGCTATACTAATTGGAACACACCAAAAATTGTGTGTGTGTGCATGTGTGTATGTGTGTGTCTGTGTAGGTGTGCTTGCCATAGTCCGTATAATCTATCTGGAAACTTTTTACTGGATCAGAATTCAGAATTGACTCACAAAGGCCTTTATATCAACATATTTTTGATGAATATCTGATGAATGAATGAATGTCAGAAGGAATACTAGCAATGATCTAGCCTGGATGTTAACATCCTGGGGAGCAAACCAGAATTGCCTGGGGGTCCCCCCACTACTACCACCACTACCATATGCAAAGGCACACCAGGGGCCCACCGCTAGAGACTGTGAAACTACCTTTGCAAAAGTTACAACATTGAGAAAACCATGACAGTGAAAGAGATCTGACCTAACCAACTCCATCTTGCCTTTAACCTCCAAGCTGCCCTTCGTCATTCCTGGGCATGGGCCGAACTAACTTTGGGAGAAATTTAGTTTATAGTTTAAATGATAATAGCTCTTCCAAAAATTAAACTACCTTTGTTAAACTAATAAAAGGCCACAAGTTTAGGATTATGAGAGGGGCCTAAATTCTGCTAAACATAGGCATAGTTAAATGATTACCAGTTATTGTTCCAAAGGTCACAAGAATTGCAGTTTCTCCAATTACTAGAACCTAAAATTGGCCTTTTAAGATGTCTTTTCAGCCTTTTGCATTTCTGACAACTGGATGACTCCACCTGGAGCAGCATCTCCTCTGTGGCCCCCACCCAGAAGTGGACTCAGCACATGAGGACTGTTTTCCAGACTCCCATGATTGCATCCCCAATAAATCAACATACCTCACCCTGCACACCAAACTATCTTTAAAAAACCCTAGCCTCCAAATGTTCAGGAAGGCTGATTCCAGTCTCCCGTTTAGCCAGCTCTATGTGTATTAAACTCTTTCTCTATCATAATTCCCCTGTCTTAGTAAATCGACTCATCTGGGCAGTGAGTAAGAAGAACCCATTGAGCAGTGCAATTCGTCAGGGTTCTCTAGAGAGACAGGACTAATAAGATAGATGTACATATACAATAGAGTTTATTAAGGAGTACTAACTCACACGATCACAAGATGAAGTCCCACAGTAGGCCATCTGCAAGCTGGGGAGCAAGGAAGCCAGTCCAAGTCCCTAAACCTCCAAACTAGGGAAGCTGACAGTGCAGCTTTTGGTGTATGGCCGAAGGCCTGAGAGCCCCTGGCAAACCACTGATGTAAGTCCAAGAGTCCAATAGTTGAAGAACTTGGAGTTCAATGTTCAAGGGCAGGAAGCAACCAGCACAGGAGAAAGATGAAGACTGGAAGACTCAGCCCGTCTAGTCCTTCCACGTTCTTCTGCTTGCTTTATTCTAGCCACACTGGCAGCTGATTAGATTGTACCCACCCAGATTGAGGGTGGGTCTGCCTCTCCCAGTCCACTGACTCAAATGTTCATCTCCTTTGGCAACCCCCTCACAGACACAGCCAGGAGCAATACTTTGCATCCTTCAATCCTGTCAAGTTGACACTGAGTATTAACTATCACAGGTAATTACAAATGTGATCCTGTAAAAGAACATGGGGCTTAGGGATCTACTTGCTTCAAATCAGATTCAGAGGTGCACTTCTAGGCTCACTTCCAGGCTCACTTCTTCATTTTACAAATGAGAAAACAGAGGTTACATGCTCTATTCAAGGCCACACAGCATGACACTGTAACCTAATGCTCTGGGCTCTGATGGCACCTCAGGAGCACTTACCAGAAAACATCACACGGTACCAAGGCCTATATGAGTCCTAGCTGAAAAGCGCCATCCTCTTCACAGTAACAGCTATATTACGCCACTTTATACAACCAAAATGCAACAGGCCTTCTTCCCCTCTCCAACTTGGATAAATTATGCAAAGTTTTAATTATGAAGATGTCCTGTAAAGAAAACACAGTACATATACACCATGGAATACTACACAGCCATATAAAAGAAGGACATCATATCCTTCGCAGCAACATGGATGGAACTGGAGGCCATAATCCTAAGTGAATTAACACAGGAACAGAAAACCAAATGCTGCATGTTCTCACTTATAAGTGGGAGTTAAACATTGAACATACATGGACATAACATGAGAACAATAGACTGCTAGAGAGGGAAGGAAGAGGGGCACGGGTTGAAAAACCACCTACTGGGTACTATGTTCACTCCTGGCGTGCAATATACCCACGTAAAAACCTGCACAAGCACCTCCAGAATCTAAAATAAAAGTTGAAATTTAAAATGAATAATTAACTAAACTTGATCTTATTTAAAATATATACATATATCCTGGGCACTAATTCCCAGAGTCAGCAGAGAAAATAGGCTTAGGTGATTTAGAATAAAATATCTAGCCAAACACAATTTAGCCTTTGCCTATGTGGAACATCCCTCAAGACAGTACAAGGTCAACCCTGTGAACATGCTCACTTGATAGATCTACTATCATCTGGGGGGCAGGAGGCGATCTTGGTAGAATCTACATTAACTTAGAGACTGATATGGTTTGGCAGTGTCCCCACCCAAATCTCATCTTGAATCATAGCTCCTGTCATTCCCGCATGTTGTAGGAGGAACCCAGTGGGAGATAACTGGATCACAGGGGCATTTTCCCCCATACTGTTCTTATGGTAGTGAGTAAGTCTCACGAGATGTGTTGGTTTTATAAAGGGAAATCCCTTTCGCTTGGTTCTCTTTTCTCTCGTGTGCCTTTAGCCTTCCGCCATGATTGTGAGGACTCCCCAGCCACATGGAATTGTGAGTCCATTAAACCTCTTTTCTTTATAAATTACCCAGTCTTGGGTACGTCTTTATCAGCAGTGTGAAAACAGACTGATACAGAGACCCAGCAGGAAGAAACCTCCAGCTCCTCATCTCTCAAGATGCAGGAAGTGAGCTACTCAAGCCGCCTGTTCTCCAACAACGTGCATGCTTTTGGAGGACCAGTGTTAGCAGTCTTTGTGGGAGGCACTAGGAGGGCTCCCTGTAAGAAGCCCTGTAAGAAACACTGAATGTGGCATGTGAATGTGCTCCATGACAAGATGGCAGATATCGGAACCGTGTGGAAGAAACTGAAAAATAAAGACAATCCAAAGATTGAAACTACCCTTCAGGTAAAAGCAGCCTGACATCAGACATCTCTTTTTAAAGGATGTTTAACAAACACATCACGTTTTCAGGAAAACAATCTTTCAGCCTTATTAAATTTTGTGCAGACGCTCCTCCAAACAGTGGTTTTCTGCCCCCTAGTGTTCATTTTTATTTAAAAAGTTTAACACACCCTCATTGGAGTCTCTTTCCTTTCCCTCTCAGCCTCTCTAAAGAAAATCATCTCTTGACTGTCACTGCAATAGCCAAATTAAATCACAAATCATGTTAAGTTAAAGGCTATGGATATTCTTATCAATATACCGCCCCTACATGACAGTTGTTTAGGACAGAAACATGCTATTTTTACCTCTCCAGCCACTACCCACTCCACTGTCATGATCACTAAGGTGGGAAGGAATCCGAAGGACCCTAGGACAAAGCCAGAACGACAAAAGTCACCCTTTCTGTCCCTCCAGCAGGGTCTTTTTAAGGAGAAGGCAACTCTTTACCTGAGGGAAGCCATTAGCTACCCCGGAGGTTTCCAAACTGGGTATTGGGGGAGCAGTGTCTAAAATACAGAATCCTGAGTCTTAGCCCCAGCACTGTCTTTTATAAACATTTTGTGTTTTTATATACAAAAAGCCTTCTAGTATTCTTTTTATTTGCATTTTAACAATGTGCATATGTCGTTCTAAATATAAATTAAAATAACTTCCTTAAGAAAATGAACACTATGGCATTTCTTCTTGGACACCAAATTTAAACATTTTTATATATGCTGCACCATTAGGCAAAGATGATACTGAGGCTTTCTCTGAAGCCAAGGAGTTTTCAAACCGTGGAAAGCTCTTTGGCCCCCTCTGCTGGTGAGTGATGCACTTGTAAAAGAATATCAAAGTTCACTGCTGGTGCCTTAGCTTAGAACCTCACCTAAGCTGGCAAGCATTTGTTGAGGAGTTTCATTTCTATGAAAGATCGCACTAAGCTCTCCGGGTGTATTCTACATTTACTGCGTAAGTCAGAGGAAGAGCCATTTCCATTTTATGTTTCTGTAAATTCCAAAGGCCTTTTCTTTCCTCAGCCAATATTTTCATATGCTCAACCAAAGTCTTTTCTGAAACTCAGAGATGCCTTTCTCTTTTGCTGGAACTATAAATAAAACACCAAATACAGGTTGAGGATTCTTTATTCGAAATTATTGGAACTGGTTAGGATCAGAAGTGCTTGGGATTTCAAAACTTTTCAGGTTTTGGAATTCTTGGTTTACACTAGCTGAGCATCCCCAGTGGGAAAATCTGAAATGTCCCAAGGAGCCTTTACTGTATGCTGGTCAGCACTCAAAAACTTTCAGATTTGGGGCCTTTTTGGATTTCAAATTTTGAGACTAGGCATACTTAATATGTAGTAAATTTGTGACTTTTTCTTGCTTATAAGGTAAGTTCCAGGGGACAGAAACAAGCTCTCTAAAGACTCTCATTAATCTTTGCTGCCGAAGCTACCTTCTCCACCTTCTGCTCAGCTGGGAGGGCTCCCTGGAGGAAGCCAGGTCAGGTTAAAATCCACGTATTTCTTCCACACATTTGGAGAACAAAGGGAATTCAAAACACTTTTATGAATTTTCTTTGTTTTTTATGACATAAGTAAGACATGCCTGCTTTAAATTAGACAATAATTTTTAAAATATCCTTCAGATTATAAAATGAAAATTGTCATAGCCTCTTTTAAAGGTTATAATACAGAATATACTGCATTCTTTTTTTTTTAAGTTTTTGTAGAAATGAACTCTCACTATGTTTCCCAGGCTCATCACAAACTCCTAGCCTGAGCAATCCTGCTGCCTTGGCTTCCTAAAGTGCTGGGATTACAGGCGAGAGCCGCCACACCAGGCCTGAATCTACTTTGAAACTATTTTTCAAATATCATACACTGTGACCCAGCATTTTTACTACTGGTGTCCCTCCTAGAGAAACGTACACATGCGTTCAAGGAGGCTAGTACACAAGTGGCCCCTGTGGCACTGTTTCTAATAGCTAAAAAAGGGAAACAATCTAACTGCCCATCAGTAGAGGAATGGCTAAATAGATGGTTATTTACTATGGAATCCTATGCAGCAATTAAAAAGAGGTTAGACAGTTTACATGTACTAAAGTGGATACATAACAAAAAAAAAAAAAACACTGTAGAGTGAAAAGGTATATTATAGAGAGATCCATACAACATGGTATCGTGTATTTTTCAAAATTCTAAATTCTCCCCATGTACATATGTAACCATGAAAATACACAGAAAATCTCAACAAAACCACATATAAACAAAGGAGGGAAGAGGGCCAGGAGAGGTATTTAAGAGGGCCAGCCTTGGCTCTAAAGTTTTGTTTTCAAACGTAATGGCTTTATCAATTACTTGAATAATTTAAAAAGGTAACGATCTCTCCACTTCCATTCAATCACACCTTCCCAGAAGTAATCACTTTTAAGATGTTTCATAACTTTATCTATGCTCATACAAAGATATACAAATATAGATGTGGCAGCAGCAGCGAATCCATATGGGTCTGCAGCAACTCAATTCTGGCCTCCTCAGAGTAAAGAATACATGCAAGCGGTATAAGGTAAGTTTTTTGAGCAGGAGTGAGAGCCTATTACGAAAGTTTTAGAGCAGGAATGAAAGGAAGTAAAATACACTTGGAAGAGGGCTGGGCCAAATGGGCAACTTGAGAGATCCAAGTGACATGACATTTTATATATTGTTATGCTTCTGGGGTTTTGTGTCTCTCCTCCTTTGATTTTTCCTTGGGTTGGGCTGTCTGCACGTGCAGTATCCTGCAAGCACTTGGAAGGGCCTGCATGGGCAATGTGTTTACTGATGTTGTACGCATGCTCATTTGCAGTTAAACGCCACCATTTTGCCTCTTAGCGTGCATGCTTGAGCCCACTCACCCATCTCCTGAGATCTTATCGGGAAGCTGGCAATCACCAACTTCAGGTGTTTTCTATCTATTGGGAGACTGTCTTTCCCTGGCACCAGCAGTGACCAATTTTTTTTTTGAGATGGACTTTCATTCTATTCCCCAGGCTGGAGTGCAGTGGCGCGATCTTGGCTCACTGCAACCTCTGCCTCCCAGGTTCAAGCAATTCTCTTGCCTCAGCCTCCCGAGTAGCTAGGATTCTAGGTGCATGCCACCATGCCCCACTAATTTTTGTATTTTTAGTAGAGATGGAGTTTCACCATGTTGGCCAGGCCAGGCTAGTCTCAAACTCCTGACCTCAGATGATCCACCTACCCCAGCCTCCCAAAGTGCTGGGATTACAAGCGTGAGCCACTGCACTCGGCCCAATTATTATTTTAGAGAGACAGTTTAACAACTGCCTGACCATCACCTGATGGTCACCTGACATTCCTTTGGGAAGGTGCTGTCCTGCCCTGCTCACGTCTGCCTAGCTACCTACCCTAACACACGCACATATACTTTTTTCTCTTTTGTTTTTTAATTTTCTAAAATAGGCTCAGACTATATATAATATTCTACAATTTTCTTTTTTTACCTAATAAAATTTCAAAGATTTATCTTCAAGTACTGTATAGATATATCGGATTTTTTTTTTTGACAGAGTCTCTCTCTGTTGCCCAGGCTAGAGTGCAGTGGCATGATCTCAGCTCACTGTATCCTCTGCCTCCCGAGTTGAAACGATTCTCCTGCCTCAGCCTTTCAAGTAGCTTGGACTACAGGCACAAGCCACCATGCCCTGCTAATTTTCATATTTTTAGTACAGATGGGGTTTCACCATATTAGCCAGGTTGGTCTTGAACTCCTGACCTCAAGTGATCCACCCACCTCAGCCTCCCAAAGTGCTGAGATTACAGGCATGAGCCACCCCACCCAGCCCAGGTGACCACTTGTTTTTGTAAATAAAGTTTTATTTGAGCATGTCCATACCTACTTGTATGTTTTATGTGAGCATGTCCATACATATTGCCTACGGCTGCTTTCTCACTACAAAGGTAGAGTTGATTCACTGCAACAGAGATTGAATGGCCCACAGAACCAGAAATATTTCTGTTTGGCCCTTTACAGAAAAAGTTTGGCAACCCTTGCTCTAGAGAGTTTCCTCATTCTGGGTCAGGCTGGGGAATACCAACTCCACCAGAGGTATAGTTAGGCCAATGTTGAGGACAATACAGATATCCTCACATCAAACCAAACACTCCATAATGCTTGCATGGAGTGGACTCCCTTAATATACAAATAGAGCATGAGTACCCACTATGTGCAGGCACCGTGCCAAGTGCTAGGAGTGTAAAGATGAAGAGCTTCCAGTCCCTGACCTCTGCAAGCTCTCTGTCTCTTGGGAGAGAGATCAACAAACACAGCACAACATAAGGGACTGAGGAGTCATGCATTTAAATGAAATAATGCATAAAGAATGCTTCGCACAGTGCTTAACATATAGTAAGCAACTAATAAATGGTGGCTCTTAACTTTTAACTATTTCTGTCAGAAGTGTTTGAACCAGACTGACTCCATCTTGAATAAGGGATGGGTGAAACAAGGCTGAGACCCACCGGGCCGCATTCCCAGGAGATCAGGCATTCTTAGTCATAAGATGACATAGGAGGTCAGCACAAGATACAGGTCACAAAGACCTTGCTGATAAAACAGGTTGTAGTAAAGAAGCTGGTTAAAA
>CAUYLG010009558.1:0-102518 GCA_963573385.1 Cacajao melanocephalus
CCTAGCTACATTTGAAGGAGTAAGTTTAGTGTAGAACTTTTCAGCCTAAAGAGAAAACATGTATTGTTTTCCTTCACTTGCAACGCTTCTAACATAGCGCATGATTCCCTCAGATGAATCTACCCTGGGTCCTATTTTGCACTCTCCATCATGCTTCTGAATTCTTCTCAAACCCTGCTCAGAGCCCATCTGGGAGCTCTGCAAACTACTTATTAGCCAAGTGACCTTGGTATCCTCGTTGCTTCATTGCAAGCATTTGTGCTAAAATGACATTTCTTTCCCAAGACACTGACCACATCATCCAACCTGCTCTTTTTCTTCAAGAAATCTCAATGACATTCAAACTCAATGACTTGACCTTCTGGTTCTTCCATGTCTCACTTCACGCCTCTGGCAGCCTTTGCCTCCTGTTCCTGTCTCCTGTTACACCTCTCTGCCTTTTGTTCAGCCTCTCCCTCTGCCACTCTCAGCTGTCATTGTGTTTTTGTTCTCAGGCTTTCTCGTGTGTTTCCGGTCACCTGCCTTGGATGCAAGCTTCTCCCTCAGCCTTACACCTTCAAGTTCTGTCATGCTCATTTGCTTTGTGAAGCTTTCCTGTGTGCCCAGAGTGGTACCCCTGTCATCCAGGACCTCATCTAGCTTCCATTCCCTTGTCCCCAGCCTGTGCAATGGAAAGCTTGAAGGGAGTTATTCACTAAGAAGGCTGCACACTGAGATGGCCAACTGAACACATATGCGGCATGAGAAGATAAGCCAGAGGAGCACTGCTTCCTCATTCATTCACTGATTCCTCAGAAATCAGTTCACATCAGACACCGCGCTGGGTGACTAGCACATAGGTGAATGTGTTTGTTTACGTGTTAGTTACAAAAGTTATGGCACGGTTCTTGAACTTTCTTGGTCACAGCACCCCTAGTCTGTCAGTACTATTTTTATGGTTCCTGAGTATGAGAATAATAACTAACAGTTTTATTTTAACAGTTAGGCTTAAACAACTTAATACGTACTTATGAATTAACAATTTAGTAGCCATTTGAAACACATTCTTCTCTGGATACAGCCAGAGTTCCTGATGTTCCTTATGGAAACGGCTACACCTTGAAATCAACCACCGAGGCCGTGGGGCTCCACCAGTCCCTTGCCCAGCTGGGGTGCAGCGGTGCAATCATGGCTCACTGCATGGGCCCTCTCCACTCCACCAAGGTGTGGCTCTGCTAAAAGAACCTGAGTCAAGTGATGGTGACTGGGCCAACCTAATGTGAAAGCGTTATCTGGAACGAGAGGACAGCAAGGTGGTGGATGTCTTTGTGGGCCAGTTGAAAAGTTGTCCCAAGTGCCAGGCCTATGGGCACCGTTCACTGACCTTCAAGTGTTTTGGGTTTTTTTTGGTGACCTGTCCCTGACCGTCCCCAAGAAAGGATTTGCTGGGGGTAAGGTGTCTCTAAGGGATTGTTTCAGCCTTTTCACCAAGGAAGAAGAGCTAGAGTTGGAGAATGCCCCAGTGTGTGACCCACGTTGGCAGAAAACCCTTAAGTGCCAAAAAGTTGACAGTACAAAGATTCCCCTGAATCCTCATGCTCCATCTGAGTCGATTTTCTGCCTCCCAAGGTTCCATCAAGAAAAGTTCCGTAGGTGTAGACTCCCCACTACAGTGACTGAGCCCAGGGGTCTTTGCCAGGGACAAAGCTGGAAGTCCTGTCTACCAGCTATGTGCCCTTCGTGACCACTCAGGCAGCGTCCACTGTGGCCACTACACAGCCCTGTGCCAGTGCCAGACTGGTTGGCATATTTACAAGGACTCTTGTGTCTCGCCTGTAAGCAAAAACTAGGTGGCTCCCAGTGAGACCTACGTGCTGTTCTTCCAACTGACGCAGGAGCCACCCCAGTGCCTGTGACACCCCCACTAAGCCCTTGTACCTGTGAAGCTCTTTAAACACCCTTAAGCCCCAGGCTTCCCATTTATCTCAGAGACATTTATTTTTGTGTCTTTTAAAATCAGGGAGTAGGGAGAGGGTGGTTGTAGCTCCTATTATATTTTTTTTATTAAAAAGCACCTTTCCGAGTGGAGACTCCCTGGTCTCCCAGCCCCATGTACAGAGCTCATCAGGCCCCTGCCCATGTACAGCCCCTAGACCCTCTGCAGTCTCACTTTTGGTAAATAAATGTATTAAGACAAAATTGAGAAACATACTTTGAAAAATATACTTTTTTATTTTATTTCAAAATAACCAGTTACTTACAATTGGGATTTATGTGCACGTTGGTCACTGCACAAGTTCTCAAACCTTAGAATCAGATTGGATACCACCACCCTCTTTTTCCATTCCATACTTTATGCTTACTTGCTTTTTAAGACAGTGACCACTAAATTCAGCTTTGCCAAAAACATGACATTATGAAAAAGAAGGTAGCATAATATAAATTTGAACCTGAACACCTTTGAGCCAGGAGTTCCTGTGATATCTGACCAGATGCTGTGTTTCTCTAGAAAGTTTAAAATATCCCATAGTAACCTTATGGATTTGCTGTGGCACCCTGGGGTGCCTCAGCGCACAGTTTGGGATCTATGGGACATGGTTTCTGTTCTCCTGTTTTCTATAGTCTGATAGAGAAGAGAAGTCATATAAGGAAGGAAGGATAGGTTAGGTGCTACAAAAATTCATCAGGTTAGAGCAGTGGTTCATTTGTGATATCATGAGCCAACAGAATAACAAAATAAAATGGCAGTGACTATGGAGGATGCCTTTTTTTTTTTTGAGTCAGGATCTCACTCTGTTCCCCAAGCTGGGGTGTAGTGGTGCAATCATGGCTCACTGCATCCTCGACTTCCTGGGCTCAAATGATCCTCCTACCTCAGCTTCTCAAGTAGCTGGGACTACAGCAATGTGCCACCACGGCTGGGAAATTTTAAAAACTTTTTCTAGAGAAAAAGTCTCACTTTGTTGCCCAGGCTGGTCTCAAACTCCTGCGCTCAAGCGATCCTCCCACCTCAGCATCCCAAAGTTCTGGAATAACAGTCATTAGCCACCGTGCCCCACCTGGTTGTTTACTTTTCATGTTAGTGAAAGGACTACGAATTTTCAAAAAATCATGCACTACTATCATCTTTTTCATTATTTTTAAAATTTAGGTACAACTTATGGTAATTTTTACATGTATAAATATTCATGTAACCATAACCTAGATCAGGAAACAGAATCACCTCAGAGGTACTCTCAGGTCATTTCCAGTGAATACCTCACCTCCACCCTTTGTCTCACCCCAGGGAGAAAAACCACTATATTGATCTCTAACCCTGTGGACTAGATTTACTGGTTATTGAACTTTATATAAATGGAATTATACAGTGTGGACTCTTATGTCTCACTTCTTTCTCAGCCCAATGTCTGACATTCATTCACATTTTTGCATGCATGTGTAATTTGTTCTTTTTTCTTTGTATGAATATATTACACTATCTTAAAAAAAATTCTTTTTTTTAAAGAATTTCTCAAATTGGAAAAAGTTATCTTTTTACTTTCTTCATAGATGTACTGCATGAGCATGCTTCCTGAAGGAATATATTATTTAATCAGTTTTGTTTGCTTGGAAACTTTAGAAAATTGTATGCCATTTTTGAAAGAATTGATTTCTTCTGCAACTTCCTTTTTTCACTCAATATTATGTTTGTGAGTCATCCATATTCAAATTCAAAAGTCATCCATATTCAAAATAACCTATTATTCATTTATTTTTAATGTTGTATATGAAAAGTCACAATTTATCCATTCCCCTGATGATGGACATGAAAGAGTCATTTGTATCCTAAATATGCAGAGAATTCTCTTTCGTCAGACATTTTTAGCTTTGCAAATAAATGCTAAGCATTTGTCATAATTGTAAACTATCTTTTTTTTTTTGCATATTTTTCTAAGACCACTGTCTCATTCCAGGCTATTTTTAAGATAAGTCTGCAAATCTAAGACAGTCCTGGAATAGTTGTCATGCAGTGTGTTCAATGTGGCTCTTCTCAATTCACAGAGGGACTCTAAGTAGCCCACGGCCACACATCACCAGATAGGCAGTGACCTCCTTATTAACAACACCCAAACCTAAGGAAATCTCTCAACACAGCTTTCGACAAAAAGAGAGCTGCACAGTGCCAAGTAAGGAACCTGACATCTCAGTCAATGTCAACCATGGAACCCACTAAAAGAGTGGTCCTGGAGCACACTGTAACAGAAAGAAAAGCAGAAATATTTTCTGGCTATAAGAGAAATGTATTAAATTGAATGCCTCTGAAATTAAGAAGTCCATGTGCCTTTAAAATCCTCCAGTTCCTTTATCTAATGGGACTGTTTTGCCTTTAGACTTTACAAAATTATCTAATTCTCAAAGGCTTACTGACAGAAGATAATCATAAGAGCCAAGCAAAGCCCACTGCTATTAAATGTTTCCTAAGTAACGGGCACTCACTGAGCTAAGTGCTTTTACATGGTTGATCTCATTCATTCCTCATAACAACAGCGTTGACAAAGCTACTGTCATTGTAAGTCTCATTTTATGGAGTAAGCAGAAGTGATTTGCCCCAAGTCCTACAGGTAGTGTTAGCAGCATGGGTTTGAAAACAGGTGGTTCTGACGTCAGAGCTTGTGTTCTTAGCCAGACACTTGTGCCCATTGGCCCCTGTTTGCCCAGCTGCCACAGTCTATGGGGACTGATGGTATCTTGAATATTAGAGACAGAGTAAGGCCATGTTCAAGGGGCATTTGGCATCTTTAGAGTAATGGTTCTATGTTTTGCTGTTATGACAAAGTCTTGACTTGTGTTCATTCTTTTTTGTTCAGAAACACACTGCAGGTCACAGAAGGAAAATAACTCACAGTTATGAAGCCTTTAGTTCTAGACATTCTGTTAAAAGCTTCCACAGATATTATTTTATTTAATCATGACACCAGCTCTGTGAGAATGGCTGGGAAAACTGATGCTCA
Organism: Cacajao melanocephalus; assembly: GCA_963573385.1. NCBI lineage: Eukaryota > Metazoa > Chordata > Mammalia > Primates > Pitheciidae > Cacajao > Cacajao melanocephalus. The sequence goes on from CAUYLG010009558.1 coordinate 4,971, forward strand.
GAGAGATTGCTTGAGGCATATGTTTTGGAGACAGGATTTAAACCTATGGCTATAGCCTCTCAATCCAGAGCCCTTTCTATAAGCCCCAAGGCCAGGGGAAGCTTTTGAGGACTATAATCTTACATCACTTATATAACCGTTTTTGAAACTCAGCATTCGGGACTCGTCAGCCTATTAGAAATCATATTTTGTTTAGTAATCTTTAAAATCTGCACTTAAATTATCCTTAAGATCTGTTTAAATATAGGCTCAGAAAAGGAAAATGAGGGCTCCAAGGCAAATCTCACATGTCATATTTCTCAGGCTATCGATGACTTTGCATCCTCTTTTCTAAAAGATGCTACCTCCCACCTTTCTGTGAAGACGAAATAGGAAAATGCAAAAAGCCCATTATTTACTGACAACTTACTAAAAGCCATTTTGAGGGTAACTCTTTGATAACACAACTACAACTAACAATAAATATTTTTAAATGCACAAACTCAGGAGTTTCAAAAAGCTGAAAAATAATTGCCTACTAAACGCTTGACTAGAATTGAGAAGTGGTTGCCATTTTGTACAACATGGCCTCCCCCTCTGCCAGAGCTGATTGGACAAGGGTGGGCACATGACTCAGTCTGGGCCAATTAGATTTCCCTTCTCAGGAATTTATAATGGGACTGAGAGAGAGTCACTCTCTTCAGGCTAAACCTGCACTATCTAAACTCTGGAACCATGGGACCGGGATCTGAGCAGTTAAACCACTCTGTGAAAAAGAAGAATGAAGTAGATGTGCTGTGTACAGCAGTCCGTTTCAGTCAGGAAAACAGAAACCACACCAGCTACTGTAACAGAAGAGTTAATAATGTGACTTTGTCAAAAGGTTTTGGGTGCTGTAGTGGCAAACAGGGAAGATGGAAGTTTTACAGAGATGGTAACTTCAGGAAGCAGCTCACATTCTTAGGGCTAGGGGAACAAATGGAGGAAATTATCAGAACCTGGAGATTTGGAAAAAGAACATGAAGAGCTGAGACTCAGACCTTGGAAGGAGGAGTACCATCTGACTGGTGTTGGTGCCTCTGAAACTCATAGGAAGTCCCCATGGATGGAGGCCCAGGAAGAGGGTCCGGGCCAGATGCAGCTGGTGTTTCCAAAGGGTCACCATTGGGTTCTGGGTGTGCAGGACAAAGCTGGAAGCAGGAACCAGATGCTGCTGCTGAGGCAAAGATCTGTGATAGGTGACACAGTCAGCAACATCCAGACAACTAGGGACAAGCCAGCAAGTAGTCCCTTCTCCTTCCTTCAGCCTGGCAGAGTCTCTCTAGCATCCCTTCCTCTCCATAGAGCCTGGCATGGAACCAGTTAGCAGGGAAAAAAAGCGATTTGTAGAGATCTAGCTGCAGGATCACAAGGAAGAGTTAAGAAGGGTGTGTTTGAAGCCAAGAGATAAAAGTGCAATGGCCAGGAGACATGGACAGGCGTGGCCTTGAGGGTCCGAGTGACTGCAGTCCCTGGCCTGGAGGGTTCTCAGGAGCAGCACTCTTGACATTTGGGGCCAGATAATTCTTCGATGTGGAGGCTGTCCTTGGCATCGTAAGATGTTGAACACCATCCCTGGCCTCTTCCCTGTAGATGCCAACAGCACCCCCATCACTGTGACAACCAGAAATGTCTCCAGACATTGCCAGTGTTCTCGGGAGGGCAGAATTACCCCCAGTTGAAATCCACTGAGGTAAGTGCTTGTTTTGTGTTCTGTAAGACATCCCTGTTCTTTTAATTCTTTTTTCCATTAAATTCTTTCGATTTAGGTCTTATTACCTGCAACCCAGGGAGTCTTAAAAAGCTACCTAACATTTGCTGAGATCTTAAATATGTCCCAGGCCCTGTGCTAAGCATTTACAGGCATCATCTATTTTAATGCTGTCCACAATCCTATAAATCAGGTATAAGTATTTTGTCCTCACTTCACAGAAGAGGAAACTGAGGGTCCAAGAGGATTCTGACCCCTAGTCACTGAGTGGAGTGGGTACTTTACAACCATGAGGCTTTACTGCCATATGTCACCACCCACCTGTGTGACAGGCAGCCACCTTCTTACTCTAGATCTTTTACTTATATTCAATTGAACCATATGAAATTGCCATTTTTCACATCAAAGAGGTCAGATATAAGCAATTTAATTTGGTTCCAATGGGTGCATTCTGCTCTTTGCCAGAAATGCCTGCCCCCATCCACTGATCTTACCTGACCTTCAGGCTGATTTTTACTCCTCCATCCTCCACAAGTTCTTCCTGGACCACTTATAGAGCTCGTGGAGATATATGGGGTTGCTAGGACTGCCATAACAAAGTATCACTGACTGACTCCAAAAACAGAAATTTATTTTCTTGCAGTTCTGGAGGTTGGAAGTCTGAGATCGGAGTGTCAGCAGGGTTGGCGTCTTCTGAGGCCTCTCTCCTTGGCTTGCAGGCAGCCGGCTTCTCACTGTGTCTTCACATGATCCTCCTCCTGTGCATGTCTGGATCCTGATCTCTTCTTATATGGGGACCAGTCATATTGGATGAGGACCCACCTTAATGACCCCATTTTAACTTAATCACCCCTTTAAAGACCTGCCTCCAAATATGGTATCATTCTATGGTACTGAGGTTAGGACTTCATCATATGGACTTGGGGAAGGGAGCATAACTCAGCCCACAGCAGGAGCCCCCATCCTTCTAGAAGCACACAGCATCTGCTGTTTATGAGATTCATTCATAAGTCAATTATGTCTGTCTTATTTGGCTCTTTTTTTTTAAGACCAAGTCTTGCTCTGTCACCAGGCTGGAGTGCAGTGGTGCCATCTCAGCTCACTGCAACCTCCGACTCCCTGGTTCAAGCAATTCTCATGCCTCAGCCTCCCGAGTACCTGGGATTGCAGGCATGCACCACCACACCCAGCCAATTTTCGTATTTTTAGTAGAGACAGGGTTTCACCATATTGGCCGGGATGGTCTCGATCTCCTGACCTCGTGATCCACCCACCTCGGCCTCCCAAAGTGCTAGGATTACAGGTGTGAGCCACCACACCCAGCCTTATTTGGCTTTTTACATATGTGTATATGTATCTTCTTCCTTCAAAAAGTCCATAAGCTTATTAGAAATACTACCTCCCCAAACCTAGCACACTGGTAGGCACCGGTCAGTAGGACATTGTACAGTTATCATCGAATATCATAACCATGTTAAAGCAGGAACACTGACTTAAAAACATCCCAAGATTCCATCCAGCTTTTCGTTTCCAAGGCTTACTGCTCTTTGAAACCACTTTTTATGCAGTTAAAACATACTTTGAGGTCTCTTAAAAACCTTTATTATTACTTTAATTTTCCTCGTGATGAGCCAGCATGAATGCCATCAAGAACTGAGCTTTAACAACATGCAAAACTGATTTGCCCTGCTGGAGGCCCTCAAGATTTTCAGTTCTAACTGCTGATGAAGTAAGCACAGGCTCAAAGATAAAGGGAAGAGAAAGAAAAATATCAAGACCGAAACAGACTATATAAAAGTCTAGGAGCCCCAACCCACAGGCCAGTTAAAAATAGAACTCTTTCTTAGCTCAGTGACTGCCTGTAACATGGCTGATGGATGTTATTGGTTGGCAAGGAAACACAAGTTTATGGAATAAATGTAAATATATTCATTCTAGGGAGTCTTCTCAGGCCCACGTTGGCTTTTTGCCCAAGTCCACAGTATGTCTGGACATAGGAGGATTCAGAGCTGTGTGTGCAGAACAGTCATTTTTTTCTTCTAGAAAATGCAGAAATTTCTAACTTATGACATTTTTATTTGACTGGAGAATATGGTGAACAGCCCCCAAATCATTTCCCTGATGGACTGCCTCTGTGTGTGCTTTCATTAACCATATTTTTGCATTTGTTCATTCGTCTTCTTTCAGCAAATATTTATTGGGTGCCTACCTTGCACTGGTTTGTGATATGACTTTACCATGCTGCACTGTAGTCAGCTACTTTGGGTCTAAGTCAAGCCACAGAATGTAGGGAAGCAGTAGCGATGGTGGTTAAAAATGGATTCTGGGGTCAGACAGCTCAGAGCCCCACCAGGCTCTCATGCCTGTCGGCTCTCTGGCCTTCAGCGACCTTGCCTGTGCCTCGTTTGTCACACAGGGATAATAATTTACTTTTCTCATGGGTTGTAGTGATAACTAATTTATACATATGAATTACTTGTAGCTCCTGGCACATTATAAGAGCTAAGAAGTAATTAGCTGCAATCACTATTACTGTTCTTCAAACAATAATACTTGAAATTTAAAATGTTTTTGAAATTTATTTCTTTGATATTTTCTATTACTGTTGCTCTTTTCCTATTTGGGACATCACCATTACAAACCACTGCTTTGAGAGAAAGTCATTGCAACAGAAAAAAAGACTTTTGACATCAAATTCAAAAGCTGACTTGGAGCCGCCTTCCGTCTTCTGAGACCAGACACTTTTCTCTTAGTGTGGGGAGCAATGGAAAATGCATTGTCAGAGCCTGATTAAGGGTATCTGTGTGCTTTCTGGTGGAGGGAAGAAAAAAATCCAGAGGGTACATATGGTGCGTGACACGCACCTGAAATAGATATAAGGAGACTTAAGAGCCAACACCATATATCTTAGTTTGGGCTACCATAACAAAATATCACAGAATGGGTGGCTGAGCGACAAACACTGATTTCTCGTAGTTCTGGAGGCTGGGAAGTCCAAGATCAAGGTGCCACCAGATTTGGTATCTGTTGAGGGCCTTCTTCCTGGTTTACAGATGACTGTCTTCCCACCGTGTGCTCACATAGCAGAAAGCAGAGAGCAAGCTCTCTCTGGCTTCTCTTTAATAAGACATTAATCCCATGCAAGAGGGCTTCACCTTCACGACCTAATCATTTCCCAAAGGCCCTACTTCCAAATGCCATCACACTGGGGATTAGGCTTCAATCTATGAATTTGGAGGGAGAAGCTACAAGTGTTCTGTCTACAGTGCCATGTGCCTCAAGAGGATAGAAGCAAAAAGCTCTTGGCCAGTTCTCAGAGCTTCCTGTGGCCCAGTGCAAGGGGAGGGGGACTGAGGGTTGGGGGAGAAGAATGTTTCTTCTTGCCAAGGATAGCTTTAAAGACACAGAGGATCTCACTCCAAGGGGCTGTTTGGACAAGACTCCAAGGAGTGACAGGCTAGAGTCCTGCATGTACAATAACTGAAGATGAGACACCCACTCTCCCACCCACCAACCTAATGCCTCAGCATAGGACTCCAGGAACTTAGATGCAATCAGGGTAGGGGCAGGCGTAATGGGTTGAGGACACTTGCAGAAATTACTATCATTATTGAAAGTTTCAAAAACAGAGAGTGTTTCTTTATCTCCATAGTGTGTAGCATGGGCCTGGTATGTAGTTGGTGCTCAGTAAAATCTAAAACATTAACAACAGGCATCGTAGTAGCTGGTTCTCACACTGCTGTAAAGAACTACCTGAGACTGGGTAATTTATAAACAAAAGAGGTTTAATTGACTCACAGTTCTGCATGGCTGGGGCGGCCTTAGGAGACTTGTAATCATGGCAGAAGTTGAAGGAGATGTAAGGCACGTCTTACGTGGTGGCAGGAGACAGTGATGGGGGAAGCGCCACACTTTTAAGCCATCGAATCTCTTGAGAACTCACTCGCTATCATGACAATAGCATGAGGGAAAATGCCCCCAAGATCAAATCAACTCCCACCAGGTCCCTCCTTCAACATGTGGGGATTACAATTCAAGATGAGATTTGGGTGAGGACACAGAGCCAAACCGTATTAGGCATTGAAGTAGATATTAGTGTCATACAGATAAGAAGGCATGATCCTTGCTCCTCGGGAGCTGAGTCTTGTGGAGACATGCACACACACACACACCCCAAACTGATCCCAATAAGGTAAAGGTATAACCAAGGCACAACAAATGGACAGTGGAAAGAGCCCCCAAACCTGATTGCAAATGTCAGAGAAGAGATGTCGGCACTCCCTGATGCCAGGGCATGGCCAGCAGAAAGAGCAATGCGTACACAGATGCAAAGTCTGGGAACAGCAGTGTGCAAGGAGTGACAGCCAGTACCGAACCCAGCTGCCATTTCACTCACTGTGGGTGTGGAGTCTGACAAAGGGCACGTGTGCCCCACGGAGCTGCCCAAGCCGGTTCTTGGGACTTGTTAGAGTTTAAAGCCTTCTCTAAGGCACTGGTACCTCAGGCACAATGTCTCCTAAGACAGGGGATTTTTCTCAACAAATGTCTTTGGAAGCGAGAAGGAGAAAGGGGCTGCAGCCTGCACGGCTGCATGTAGGTTCCAACTCTATCACTCCCTTAGCTCTGTAGTTTAGAGCAAGTGATGTAACCTCCTTGTGTCTCTGCAAACAATTCATCTATTACCTGAGAATGAACAGAAAACTGCAGGACTTCCCTGAGATTTCTTCTTGTTTGTGGTTCAGAATGGCTTTGAGCAGTGGGTTTGAAGAGGCAATAGAGGGATAGAGTAGGGTTGATTTTGGCAGAAAGCATCCCACAGAGTCCAGCATGTTCACTCAAACATTTAGAATAAGCCCATAGGCCTAAGATGGGAACATGCAGAATGTACTTGAAGAGCTGAAGAGATCAGTGGGGATGGTGAATTAATATTTCTTGAACTTGTATGTTGTACCAGTTGTTATTAGGGAGGATAGAAAAATATAGATCCATGAATAGTTGCTGTTCTTCAGAAAACCATAATTGTTCACAGAAGGAAAGCAAATGGGAAGAAGTAATGATGGAACAGTGGGTTGTATGTGTACAGGAATCCGTGCAGGTACGAAGAGCTTTAAGGACACAGAGAAGGGAAAATTCCAACGGTGGGGTGGGGGAGGACACAGAGAGGGATGGTACTTGGATTGAGTCTTAAAGCCTCTCACAGATGTGAAATCAAGAAACAGAAGACAGTTTATAATCAAGCACTAAATCACATTTTAGTGGGTATTTGGCTCTAAGGTGGGATAGCAACCTGATAAAACAGGAGTGATTCATCATTTTCATAGATTTCTGTATATCATTTTTTTGTTTATTTCCCCCTACAAGGTTTTATATAAAATGGTTTTGTTTTGTTTTGAGTCTCACTCTGTCACCCAGGCTGAAGTGCAGTGGCACGATCATGGCTCACTACAGCCTCAACTCCCCAGGCTCAAGCGATGCTTCCACCTCAGCCTCCCTTGTAGCTGGGACTACAGACATGTACTATCAGGCTCGGAATTTTTGGGGGATGTTTTGTAGAGACAGGATTTTACCATGTTGCCCAGGCTTGTTTCTAACTCCTGGGCTCAAGAGATCACCTGCCTCAGCCTCCCAAAGTGTAAAATTGTTTTCTGATGTTCACTGGGCATTTTGCCTCCAAGAAGTGGTATTTTCTGCTCTATTGAAGGATATCAGCCACAGCTTTCTGTCTAAAAATCAGGAATCTGAATCAAGTTCTTAGTTCTGGTTGGGAGATAGTAGTTGAACAGAATAAAAATAGCAATAGAAACTGCTAAAAAGAGACTGGAAACAGCCAGAGGAAGGTCTGTGGGCCCTTCTGGTCCGTGTAGCCAGGACAAAAAGCATTCCATAGAATTCCCTGCACTGTCATTCTTAACCCTGACCAAGCCCTCCCATCTGTCAATCATCCTACAGAGGAGAAGGGAGGAACACAGGGAGAAAATGAGGAAAGAGACTTTGACGGGTTTGGTGGGTGAGCAGTGGGTGCCCGTATCTGGGGTCAAGCAGTCTGGGTTCAACTCCTGCCTCTGCTGTTCACCAATTTTGTCACCTCAGACAAGTCATCCAACTGTTCTCATTTCCTCCTGTTCTGTGTAATGGTGACAATCATCAGACCTGCGTCTTGGTCTTGCAAGATTAAAGAGATAGTATACACAAAACAAATATAACAGTGCCTGGAACATGCTAAGGACACGGTAAATATTAGCCATTATAATGTGTCCATTCAGCACACATGGCCCCTTTCTTGGCAACAGACTCTGCCTGGGTTGGGGGATGAGACCACAGGATACCTTGGTGTCCCCTCCATCCCACTGGCCTCCATAACTGGCTCAGGGAGGGTCCTGTGACACAAATGGCCCAGAGTCCTTACTGGGGTTTTCCTGTTGGAGGTGAGCTCTCCTCTCAAACCTTGGATCAGTGTCACCCTGGGGTGGATAGCTGCCACGTCCATGCCACACGGAGAAGGCCTATCTGTGGTTGCCAAGGATGAAGTCTTGAAGAACACACAGAATAAAAGCAGTGCATGCTGGATGCAAACCCTGAGGTCCCCTAGCATTTCGTAGGTCCTCAGCTCTTCATTGCATTTGAGCTTCTATTCCCTTCTTTCTTGCAAAAAGCCCCCATTTTGCTTAAGCTAGTGTTGAACTGGGTTGTGGTCAGACCTAGAGTCCTGACTGGTGTGAAGGGGCAAAGGAAGGACCCAAGAGAGACAGGAGATGCCCCCAAACAGCTTGGCTGTTAGAAGAGGGTTAGGAAGGTGAAGCCCGTCTAAACGAGGAGTGAAGCAACATGAAGCAACATTCCCCAACCTCCTGGGCTAATGACCAAGGAGAACAGGAGATTTAGGTTGATGGTTAGTATTTTATAAAATGTTCACAGGCTGCTTAACTTAAGCTTTTTACAGCCACAGAGACCGTTTTAAATCCTGGATTTGGAATTTCTATCTTAGCAAGTCTTCTCTTTTGCCATGAGGTCTTTGGACCACTTGTTCTGAGAATTTAGTTTGGTTATGCTTACGATGAAGTTCTCCCAATGAATCAGATATAGAATGATTATCTCATAAGCCTTATATTTTGGTTCCAGTTAAATGTTGATCTGTCTAGTTCATAGTGTATACTAAACACATTATGCAAAAGTACAGAAAAGTCTTAACAGAATAATTATTAGGAAACCTAATACCTTTATTATATTTTCTTTTTAAAAATTATTAAAGATGTGATTAGATTGATGTTTATTGTTGATTTAGCCTTACATGCTTTTTGTTTTTTGAAACTAATAAATGCATTTGTAATAGCAACAAGATTTGCTTTTGTAAGAGTTTAGCTTCTCTTCTTTGCACAGTCTTGCTTAATTCTAGAGCCTTTGACCACTAAAGATAAACAGCCTAAGCCCACAGGAGGCCTAATTAACAATACCAAGTTACCAATGAGTGAAATACCCTAAGGACATGCACTCAGGGTTTAGCAATGAGGCCTCAGAATGAAGACAATCCCAATCAATGTGTGAGGTTAGGGAGCGGGTATACAGGAGCTGAGCCTAAGCACATCTGACCACAAAGCCAGGCAAAATGAAATAGAAATTATTTTGACCATTCGTAAATGCTATCAGTTTTGTTTTTTTTTTTTTTTTTTTTTTGAGACAGGGTCTCACCCTGTTGCATAGGCTGGAGTACAGTGGTACAATCACAGCTCACTGCAGGCTCAACCTCCTGGGCTGAAGTGATCCTTCCACCTGAGCCTCCCACGTAGCTGGGAGTGCAGGTGCATGCCACCACAGCAGAGTAATTTTTGTATTTTTTGTAGAGATAAGACTTTGCCATGCTGTCCAGGCTGGTCTTGAACTCCTGTGTCCAAATGATCCTCCCACATTAGTCTCCCTAAGTGCTGGGATTATAGGCGTGAGCTACCATGCCTGGCTTTCAGTTTGAATTTTTGAAAAGGCATGGCATGTGTGGCTTTTTCAAAATGTAATTTTTAAGGTTGAAAATAGCTATCATTATAATGTCATTAGAACTACACAAAAAAAGAAATAACAATATCTACTTATGTGTTGGCATCCTTTCATACAAATGGAGACAATTAAATTGCTTCAGAACTAAAATTAATTACTTTAAGGCTAAAATTATTCATTTTATCCATTCAGGGAAGTCGCCATGCAGAGATGGTTTTAATCTGGTTAATGACCAATTTTCTAGTTCTAAAGGTGAAAATAAAGCTAAGTTGTGGGAAAAAATAAGAATAAGACTTGAAAAATCTGAGTAAAGCAGGAACAAGCTGACTCTGCTTCCTAGGCTCAATCAATCCTCCACCTCCGCCTCCCAAGTAACTGGGACTACAGGCATACAGCACCACCACACCCAGCTAAGTTTTGTATTTCTTGTAGAGACAGGCTTTAGCCATGTTGCCCAGGCTGGCCTTGAACTCCTGGGCTCAAGCCATCCACCGTCCTTTGAGTCACAGAGTGTTGGACTAAAGTGTGAGCCACCACGCCCAGCCCAGAACAAGCTTTCTTACTGCTTCTGTTGCCCTGGATGCTGTCTGGGAGGGAGGCTCTGCCGCTATCACAAGCAGGCTGCACTGAATGCTGAAACCAAGGGAGAGACTTAAGAGTGGGGAATGTCTTAGCCCATTTAGTGCTGATATAACAAAATACCTAAAGCTAGGTAGTTTATAAAGAAAAGAGGTTTACTTGGCTCATGATATATGGTGGCTGGAAAATTCACAAATGGGCATCTGCATCTGGTGAGGGCCTCAGGCTTCTCCCATTCACGGTGGAAACTGAAAGGGGAGCTAGCATGTGCAGAGATCACACGATCAGCGAGGAAGCAAGAGAGAGAGAAGCGAGAGGTGGCAGGCTCTTTTTAACAACCAGCTCTGAGGAGAACTGATAGAGTGATGATTCCCTCATCCCCAGGGAAGGGCATTAATTCATTCATGCGGGAGCCACTTCCATGTCCCAAACACCTCGTGGTAGGCCTCTTCTTCAACATTGGAGACCAAATTTCAACATGAGATTTGGAGAGGATAAACATATAAACCATAGCAGGGGAGAAGGAGTTATCTGGCAAGCCCATGGGTCCCTTAAGAATAATGACTTTGCCTTGTCCAATTGAAGAAGAGGCACCAATTTCATATCTAGGTTACTCTTTGGGGTCTCATTTCATCAGGCTGCCCAGATAAATAACTAAAGGCTGCCTTCCAGGGTAACTGACTGTCTCCATCTGCTGGGATTTGAAGAGTTCCTAGGACGTGAAACTTTTGGTGATAAAACCAGGACGGTATCTGTGACAGTTGGCCACCCTACTTCCTCTTTTGATCTTTGCCAGGGATAACCAGGTATTCTCTTATCTCTGATTCCAAAAGGCCAGACTTTCATAAGTGAGGACTTACTTCACAATAACCCATACATTTGCTTACATTGCATTTAAGAAAATTCTAACCACATTTGTTAACATTCAACATGGTGTTTGAATCTACACACAAATTACTGATTGTACAGAAGTCACACCAGCATGTTCATGCCTGGGGCTCCATCTGAAAGGGCAGAGAGTTATAGTAGAGAGGAAAGAAATTATGCAGGATGGTGAGGGGACAGGGCAAGACAGAAAAGAAAATATGGCTTGGAATTTGGGAGATGGGGGTGGTGGGAGTTTTAAGAGGAAAGAGGACATTAGGGGCTACTGCTCTGATGTGAGAGAAAAATTGGAGATGATGTTAAGAAGTTTTTCCATTGTACTGAGTGGAATTTTTCCTGGTGTCTTTTTGAGAGACTTATTTAAGATATTGTCTGCCTGTCAATGTTCTGCTGGGTGCCAAGATGGGCCTTGAAGGGTTGGGTGACATTTCCATTTTCTCATATCATGATCCACTGCGGTAGGTATTTGACTTTCCTATTCTTCAATTGTCATCATTCGTTGTTTCCCAGAGTACATCTGCATAATGTTGTAATGGATACAGTGTGTCAGATACATTTTAAAAAGATATGACAAACTCATTTCAAATATCACCTGCCCTGACCAAGAGAACCAGACTGAAAACTCAAACCTGCTTGGTTTTACTCTAAGTAATATCTGTGAGCTAATTAACAGAGCCTTGCTGAAACACCAAGTGGAATTTCCAGCTGAGAGGTTGCTTTAAAATGATAGAAACTGCTTCGATTGTTCAAAGAAAGCAAACACATCTCATACAAAAACGTAAGAAAGGAAAGAAAATTTCCCCAGCAAAGGAAGAAGGTCAGAGGAGGCTAGAAATGAAAGAAAATAATAATTTTTAAAAGACCAACTCTGTATCCATAATAACTTATAAATGCTCAGCCTGCTGCTTTTTTATTAAATTTATTTCTTTGAAACTCATGACCATCTACGTTGAGGCTTAGAATTTACTCTGACCTTATCTTTTATTCAGGTTATATATTTTTAATCCCTAAGCATATCAAACATACTGTGAAAAATCAAGACACAATTTTTTAATTTTATGATTTTTAAAGTTAACAGAATTATCCTATTATGTTGAAACTACCACAGAGTTATAATGAGAGTTAGTGTGAGGAGATTTTAATGATTTCAAACTCACAGTTGACGAGATTCAAACAACATTAATAATGTAAAATGCACTGTGTAAACTGCATTTTAGTCCATGGGGCATATGAACAAGCATGTTTTGTTAGACTGTTCAGGCTACTATAACAAAATACCATGAACTGGGTAGCTTATAAACAATAGAAATGTATTTCTCATGGTTCTGGAGGCTGGAAAGTCCAAGGTCAAGGTACCTGCAGATTTGGGGTCTGCTTCCTGGTTCCTAGATTGATATGGTTTGATCTGTGTCCTTACCCAAATCTCATGTCTACCTGTAATCCCCAGTGTTGGAGGTGGGGCCTGGTGGGAGGTTATTTGATCATGGAGGTGGTTTCTCATGATTTAGCACTGTCCCCCTTGGCGTTGTCATGGCAATAGTAAGTGAGATCTGGTTGTTTAAAAATGTACAGCATCTCCTCCTCTCTCTCTTCTTCCTGCTCCAGCCATGTAAGACATTCCTGCTTCCTCTTTGCCTTCCACCATGACTGTAAGTTCCTGAGACCTTCCCAGTCATGATTCCTGTATAGCCTGTGAATCCATGAGACAATGAAACCTCTTTTCTTTATAAATTACCCACTCTCCAGTAGTTCTTTACAGCAGTGTGAGAACAGACTAATACATAGACGTCACCTCCTCACTGAATCCCGATGTGGTGTAGGGGCGAGGCAGCTCTCCAGGGCCTCTTTCGTACAGGGACTGTCTTCATGATCTAATCACCTCCCCAAAGGCCTCATCTCACCTTGTGATTAGGTTTCCACTAGTGAATTTGGAAGAGGGGACATAAACATTCAGACCATAGCCCATGCCTTGGACTGAGACCCTCAGATGTTTAGGAGAAGGGGGTGAAGAGGCCAAAGAGTACTTGAGCGTGAGCTGTCTTCCATTTTCAGCAAATGCAAACCTTTGGAGACAATGCACGTCTATAACAAAAAGCAAGAGGTAACCTGTGGCTTGATGAGTGTGAGCCAAACCGCTAACTTTACCAACTAAGGATAGTACCTGTCACACTTTCAGATAGCAAAAGTAGGTGAGCATAAGCATAACCTGAGCAATATAAACTGTGAAAATGCAGATTCCCAGGCAGCATGCACAGGGATTCTAATCCAGTACATTGTAGGTGGATCCAGGCAATCTGCATTCAAAACAAGTGCTCACTCCCTCCCATTAAATGAGGTAAGGGAGGGGATCTGAGGCTGAACTTTGGAGACACTTAATGGGATCGACTGAATGGGACTAACATTCAGAATATTAATATAAAATGGATTACTTTATTACTACACTCATTTGCCATTCTAAAATAATGAATTGGCTCCTACACACTTCATCAGAGGATGCTACTGTGGGAAGAATAGGGAACATGAGGAGGGGAGCCACGACACAGGCCTCCCAAAGTATCCGTATCATTGTTCCTAAAATATCTTTAGGACTCTGGAGTGCAGCTAATAGCTTGATTTTCCACAATAGATTTATTTTTTCAGTTCTCTTTCTAGTGCTGAAACAGGTACATGGAGCCCTCTCTCTACAAGCCCTGATCTCCCCTCAATCTGCTGATCATTTGCCTCATTCATTTTCCTGGTCTGCTCTGCGAACCATATGTGACCTTGCTTCAAAACACCAACTTTCCTGATTCTAATATGTGTTCTTTACCTTAAATAAAAACTGGTTTCCATGGCTCACTAACCTCCTCCCCTGAGTTGTCATTTACACAAGATACACCAGCACTGCCCTCTCACCTAATTATCCTGATCAACATTCTTTTGACACCAAAGGGATTCTCTGAACATTCCTGTGAGACTTAAAATTCACTGAGCATGAATTTAAGACTGACTTTTGGCTTATTGTACTCAATGAAGGAAGTAAAGACAGTGGTGAGATAGCCCTGAGCTTCTATGATCAATTCTTTTGTTTGTTACTTAAAAGCAGTTCTTACTGTAAAAGGACTGTGGGGCCTTATAAGACGGAAGACATTAAATCCTCTTGACACTCTGGCTCAGCACCACCATTCTTATCATCTATTTCTATGAAAGTGAGTTAAAGAATCTCTTCTTTAGTGTGTAAATAACTGGCCAAGGCTTCTGAGTTCCCACTGCTCACTCTGGAGCTGGCGGCAACTAGATGGCCTAACTCAGGGTATCCTAAATCCCTAACTTCCTGAAAGCCAGGACATCAATTCATACCATCTTCTCATCCTAGACAATCATACAGAGATGTTTTTTGGAGGATCTCTGAAGTATAACAAAAGTCGATTACAATTAAGTGTTTAAAATATTGCCCATATAATCACTGAGAAAAGCCCATCTCTGTCCCAAAATAAGTTTCTGTGTCAGCAAATTATCAAGTTAGGTTGTTTCCACAGTAATGGGACATAACTGAAAATTAAAAGCAAGCGTTAAATCTGTTGGGTGAGGGGTCAGGTAGGGAGATGGCCATACTTTAAGAGAAGGCTTGTTTTCAAAAATCCTACAATTTATCTAGAAATCAGACAAAAATGGGAAAATACCCAAGTTCAGCAACCCATTGAAGAACTTTATACTTGGACTTCATAACTCTCCAGTCCTCCTAATATCGATTTTATTCTGACATCAAGAAACTGAGTCATTTGAGATGATGGATATGCTAATTACCCTGATATAATCACTATACATTATATGTATTACAACATCACTGTGTGTCCCATAAATATTTATAATTATTTTGGGTCAATTAATTTTTTTTAAAGAAACTGAAGTTTTTTAAATGATCTATAGACACATTTCATATATAGTCTATAGCTTTTTGTTCAGACTTCCCGGATTGAGATTCTGTATCCACCCGAATGGCTATACACCATTAGGGCAAATTACTTGGCTGTGCATCTTGGACAAATTACTTTCTCTTTCCCTCACTTTCCTTCCTACCTCTGTAAGGTACCCACCTTACAGAAATGTTCTGAGGAATGAATGAATGACCGTAGTTTATTTTAAATGCCTGGTTATCTAGCAGGCATTCAATAGTTAATCAAGATTTTTGTGTGCAGATGTGGACACAATAATGTCCACATCAGTGCAGAAGAAGACAGAGGCTCTGTCCTTGGGGCTTACAATACAAATGAGGAGATGATGTGTGTTAAACAGTCACTCAGTGATGATTTCCTTATGATGTTCATCTGTGCTGTGAAAAAGGACTGCAGAAAGAGTCCTGTGAACGCGCTCAACAAGGGTGCCCTTAGGAGACAGGAAGGATTTTCCCAAGGAAGAGATTTTTAGATGGAGGCTTGAAGAAAAGGGAGAAGATTCACGCAAGGAGAAAGTAGAGCCTGAGTGGAAGGATTTGGGGAATATATTAATTTTCCATTAATATACTCAATGGAGGAGTCAATAAGGCTTTTAAGAAATGACATTAATCTTCATTGGGCAAAACACTTTCTGGTGTTTTTTTTTTGTTGTTGTTGTTTTTTTTTTTTTTTTTTGGCTTACTTTTGTTTTTTTGTTTGTTTTATAGATTCATGGAGAAAGCTACAAAATATAATCCAGATGTTTTTCCTCCCCAGCTCTGAGGACCTGAACCTGACCTTTCCCTATTCCCAGGAACAGAAAAGACAATGGCCTTGGCTTGCTGCAGACCCTGGAAGTTTCAAAAACAGACCCATACAGAGACCAGGGACTCACTGACTTCTGAGGGAAGACAGTGTACCCAGGAAAGCGGGGAGGCAGGGATTGCAGGAAAAGGCAGAAATGGGAAAGCAGAAAGGCAGATGGAAAAGGAGGAACAGTGTTAGAGGGTGTATTTGGGATAACACTCTGAAGTCTGGGTGGAGAGTGCCCTGGCCCTTTGATTGGGCTAAGGGGGTGAGGTGCTGGGGTAGGAAATAACTCAGCACTCAGCATTCCAGCCTTCCCCACTGTTAGCCATCTTTGGAGTTATTACTGAAGTCCTTGAGTGAAGAATGACTCAGACTTCCCCTGGATTCCTCTGTGTGTTTACCTCTGTAATAAAGGCCAAGGTGATGTCCAGAGTAGAGAAAGGAATAGTCATTGGCAAGTACAAGACACACCTCTGTCAGGGGCTACATTATGGGCAAAGTGTCCTCCTGTGGACATATCTGGCTGGAGAAACCATAAGTCCATGCCCCAAATGTCCTCTTTCCTGAAAGTTTAGCTAGAGAGATTGTTTTGCCTTCCACCCTCACCCCACTGTAAGCCAAAGGAAGAGAGCTCTGGCTGCCGTGCAGTGGGTTGGGTGAAAAATGATGGTGGTTTGTACCAGATTGATGGCAGCAGAAATGCAGAGATATAGATGGACTTGTGTATGTTTAGGAATCAAATAAACAGAACTTGGTAACTGCTTGGATATGTAAAGGAAGCCGTGGTGTGCACACCATTGACAGCATCCACTTGGTGGTAGAGGTTATCACGGAGCAATCACAAGAATTGGTTGGGGATGTCGTTTGCTGAAACAAGAACCACTGTAGGAGGAGCAGAGTTCTGGAAAGATGACAGAAGCAGTTTAGAAAGTGTGGAGCAGAAGTGCTGATGGGCCAGCAGCACGTAGAGTAGGCAGCTGAATACAAGCATCCAGAACTTGCTAGAGAGATCTGACCCCGGCATATACATGAGGGTTGCTGGCATATCAGTCGACACCCAAGGACAATGTAAAGGTGAAAAGAAGATGGCCCAGCAGTGATCCTCTGCAGGCAACACAACATTTGAAGGTTGAATGGAGTAGACAAAATCAGCAAGGGATTTGAGGAATGGCCAGAGAAATAGTATAAAGACCAGGAGATTGGGATGATCCTTTTATCAAGAGAAGAGAAGGTTTCAAGAATTTAAGCTCCATACAAACAACAGCTATATCCCTGGCACCCACATCCTGCCATACACATAGCAGGTCTTCTGTAAATCTCTGTTGAATGAAAGAAGGAAGGAAGGAGTGTCAACATGTGAAAAGACAATGAGAGGTCAATGTTTATAGGGTTCATTCACTTTAAACTCATTAGAGAGCATTTGGTTGGCTTGGTGGCTCTGAAAACCAGGCTGTAAGTAGCTGTGCGGAGAGAACAGGAAGTAAGCCTGTGAGGACAAGAGTGTATAGAAATCACTGTGACTAAGGTTGGGTGTGACTTGGAAGAATCAGGGAAACGTCTCCATGGGGTCTGTTTTTCTCTTAGTTTGCTTTTGTATGTTGGGAGACCTTTGCACTTATGTAAACAGGGTTAGTAGAGAGGGCGAGGTCAAGAGGGAATTGAGAGCAGAAAGCAAAGGTGGTGGTCCTGAGAAGAGAGGGGCTAGTGCTCAGAAGTGTAGGGTTTGGCCTCCGATAGAAAGGTAAGCAGGACCCCCACTGACATGGGTGGAGATGGGGGTGGGTGAGGAGGCTGGTGCTTTGAGGTCCTTTATGCTGATATCTCAGGGTTTCTTGTTTCTCTGTGAAGTCTGAGGCAAGGACATCCACTAAGAATGAAAGTCATAGAGAGAAGTTCACAAGCTAAGAAAAGATGGTTTGAAAATGATATGAAGTGATGTTTTTGGAGAGTGGGAGATGATAAATAGAAAATCATAATGAGATTATCTTATTCTACTGAGTGCCTATTGGTCATCTGTTCAGAGGGATGTGAATCTGCTCAGGTGATTTTCTCCAGTGATTCTTTCTTTCTTTTTTTATTTTTCCTGGGACTAACACAAATAAAAGAGATAATTGGCTTCATTAAGAGTTAAGGTTTCATTAGATGATTAGGACAAAAGGGGACTCTGAATAGCAGAGACTTAACACTGACTCTTCCTCCCGTAGACATTTATGTGGTATCTTTGGGGACTTTGTCACTAAGTCCCTCCAATTGTAATCCCTTCCAGCTCAGGCTCAGATTTCTGGGGGAATCCATTCCATACAGAATACTTCCCAGGTGCTTTACTTGGGCAGGTGATATGGTTTGACTGTGTCTCATCTTGAATTGCAATGCCCACAATTCCCATGTGTCAAGGAAGGAACATGGTGGGAGGTGATTGAATTATAGGGCAAGTCTTTTCTGCCCTGTTCTTATGTTAGTGAATGAGTCTTGCAAGATCTGATGGTTTTAAAAATGGGAGTTTCCCTGCACAAATTTTTTTTGTCTGCTGCCATCAATGCAAGGTGTGACTTGTTCCTCTTTCCCTTGCACCGTGATGTGAGGACTCCTCAGCCATGTGGAACTGTTAAGTCCATTAAACCTCTTTTTTAGTAAGTTGCCCCGTCTTGGGTATTGTATTAGTGCATTTTCATGCTGCTGATAAAGACATACCCAAGACTCGGCAATTTACAAAAGTGGAAATGGACTTACAGTTCCACGTGGCTGGGGAAGCCTCACAATCATGTCTTACATGGATGGCAGCAAAGAGAGAGCTTGTGCAGGGAAACTCTCATTTTTAAAACTAGCAGATCTCATGAGACCCATTCACTATCATGAGAACAGAATGAGAAAGACCCGATCCCATGATCCAACATCTCCCACTGGGTCCCTCCATGACACATAGGAATTATGGGAGCTACAAGATGAGATTTGGGTGAGGACACAGAACCAAACCGTATCAAGTATCTTTAGCAACAGTGTGAAAATAAACTAATACAGCAGGTGATAAATGGCTCTGGGGCTTCTTTTTCACTTTCCTGGCTCATATTCAACCCACAGAAAGCTCACCAGGTGATTGCTTTTGTACTAAAATGCTCCAGAAGTGTGGTCCTAGCATGGTGCCACTGAAGGGTAGTGCTGTTCTTTTCCAAATGCAACCCTCTTCCATGCTTCCTTTAGTGTTCCTGTAAGTAGTACAGTTACTATCTTCTACATTTTCTAATGGCAAGAAATACACTTCAATTTCTCTCCATGGCATTCTAGACAGGGTGTAGGCTCAAGGCAATAAAGGTGGCATTCCTACATCCTGTCTAGAGTGGGGGTACTCAGCATAGCAACTGCTCCTTTCAAAATGCCACCCTACACAATCTTCTCATTTTCAGTTCTTCCTTGGAGGATGTGTGGTACTTTAAAAGTCATGTGATCAGTTCTTGAAGGGTCCTACAATGTTGTCTGTATCATACTCTTCTCCCTGTACTATGACTTGATGCCTCCCTGGAAGCATCTAATTCAATGTCCTGCCCACAAGGATGGATCCTGAAATCCAGTTTGGATAAAGAGCACAGTAAAGACTGGCAGAGACCTAGGGAGAAAGCAAGAGGTGGGGCCAATGGCTCAGCAGTCACAGTGTGGTCAAAGAATGGCCCCAGTGGGGCTATTTGAACAAGCACAAGAAATGATAACAGGGTGGGATTGAAAGGGTATCTGCTGCTGACACAATCTGGTTTTGACTTTAAGAGCAGGTGGCTGAGGTAGAGTAGTGAAAAAAAGATCACTGATGGCCTGGCAGAGTGGCTCACGCCTGTAATCCCAGCACTTTGGGAGGCTTAGGCAGGCAGATCATGAGGTCAAGAGATTGACACCATCCTGACCAACATGATGAAACCCTGTCTCTACTAAAAATATAAAAATTAACTGGGCATGGTGGTGTGTGCCTGTAGTCCCAGCTACTCAGGAGGCTGAGGCAGGAGAATCGCTTGAACCTGGGAGGCAAACATTGGCAGTGAGCCGAGATCGCAACACTGCCCTCCAGCCTGGCGACAGAGCGAGACTCCATCTGACAAAAAAAAGAAAAAAAGATAGCTGATGTAGATGAAGATTAGTGTCTTGGATGATCTTCCAAGAGGATGCTGGAGGTAAGAAGGAGTGACCTGGAGCTTGGTAGTTGACTCCTTGGGGAAGGGGAAAAGCGCTTATGTAAGATTATTTGCATTTCAGAGGAACAGGGGATTGAACAAGAGGGGACTGGGAACAAGCAGCTGGAAGTAGCAGCATTTGCAGATAAGGAAGATTTCCATCCTCCCTCCCTGCATTTGTGATATTGGGGCTGGAAGAGACAAAAGGACATCAGCCATCAGCTTGAGGCAGCCACATTGGAAGCTGTGTCCTCAGATGACACCCAGGTTTCATTTATAGGCGAGAAGTCAGAAGGAATCTTTGGGGAAGAGACTAGGATTAAAAGGAGTTGGGTGGTCAACATATTGGTTTAGACAAAAGGGTTGGGAGTGGAGAAGAAAGAGAAGGATCAGGAAGTAATGGGAGACAAGGTAAACACAGTAGGTACTTGGTTCCTATAAGGTTCTTTGTGGCTGGAAATTGATGCCTATGGTCAAAGTATGGGGCTCAACTTCCTCACAGTCAACTGACACCAGCTGCTCCACTGTGTCCAGTAAACAAGTCACCTGGTTTTTCAAACCCCAATCTGACTATGTCGTACATGCTACTCCCCCTAGCTTGAAGTTATAAAGACATTACAGGGTTCTACATGGTCATCTCCCTATCCACTACTCCATACCAACCTTTCTGGCCATCTTCTATCCCTTAAACTTTCCTCCCTTCCATGTTCTGTCTGTTGCAGGGCCTTTGCATATGCCATTTGTTTGTTTGTCTGACTGGAATACTATCCCCTCCACTTATCATTTAGAACACTATTCAGCTTATCTGAAAGCTCGGCTCAAATTTCTCTTACTCCAAGCTGGCTCACCTGACCTCACTGACTGGTCAAATCCCCTTTTTATAGTTGATCATTTAGTGTCTTTCTAACACTTATCACAGTTACAACTATATGTTGCTTATGAGATTGTTTGAGTAATATTGCTCTCTTTCAAAGACTGTAAGTACCATCAGGTCAGGAATCATGTTTCTTCTTTATGCAAACTCTGTCCGCCAGAGCATAGCACGATGTCTGGCATCTAGTCCTGCTTTCGGTGAATACTTACTTGCCTAAAGGCCAAAGAATAGTTTTTACTGGCTGGCATTGGGGGGCTGGTGTGCAACTAGCCCCTGACAGACCCAGCTGGTGAGCTGCCTAACCTCAAAACCACAGCATTGGTGCCTCCCAGGTCTTCTATTGGCAATGGACATCCGGCAGAAGTGGGAGCTGGGCTCTAAAAACTCCAATGTCTCTTGAATTGAATTTACTTATTTTTTTTAAAAGAAAAGATTTTTTTTGCTTTTTTTTTTAAAAAAAAAAAGATTGTTCTGCTATTTTAGCAGTTGATTTTTGTAGTTTGGCTATGATTCAGTAATTTCCCTGAAAGACAGGGGCCCTGGACTGTTTCCCTGAGAAGAGGCAATCCCATCCCTCTTGGATAAGAGCACATTGTCTGTTCACAAGGGGCCTTCAGAGCTCTGCTTCTTGGGGGAGAGCCCAGGAGATGCAGCAGCTGCAGACTCCGTGCTCCCAGGGGGTTAAAGGTCAGAAGGTCAAGGGTGTCTTTGTGCAGAAGGATACCCCAATCAATGAGGTTTAACCAAAGAACTATTTGTCTCCCAGTTCCTAAATCCAACTTCCTGCCCTAGGCTGTGGGCACTGCCATTCTGAAGTTTCACTGTGTTATGATTTGTGACATCAATAAACATGAGCTTTGATGGCGACTTGGGAGAAGGGCTCTCTTAGCTTAATGACCAGTGAGTGACTTTGTGGGGTTTTTTTGGCATTTATGCTATTCCATCTCCAAAGGACCCATTGACCTGGAGAAACAGAATCCAAAAGTAGTTTGTTCTTTTACTGGGAACGTAAGTTCCCCATAAGCAGGACCCTTGTCATTTCAAGGCGTCTGTGTTGAATACACACAAATATGATACCAACAAATGCCATATGCTTTCTTCATTGGGTCACTTTAAGCTCTTCCATCCAAATAACTGGACTCCAAGGTGGTACAAAACAATCATGAAGAGTGAATTTACTCACAGGAAAAAGATGAGCCATTGCTTGTCTGAATTATCACATGGCCAGCGGGACCTCCAAGCAAGAGGCAGCACTGAAAAGCAAATATGGCAATGACATGGAGAAGGATAGCTTCCAGAAAGAGCCATTTTCTTTGTAAGAGATGGAGTTCCGGCAGGGACAGGCCTTATGGTCTCCAGAAAGCCGTGCCACAGAGTCACGGATTCTGAGACAAATGCTGGTTTTCTAGTTGCCACTCCAGAGGTCATGTCAAAAGGCCAGGGGTCGGATGAATTAATTGTGAAAAATAGAGTAGATAAAGTGAATCACACATTGAACTGCCTAGTTGCAAAACTCTCAATTTATTTAAAGAGAAGATGTTTCACGTATTCACTCATTTGTATTAACGATAATTCATTGAGTACCTAAAATTGTGTTGAACTCTATACTGGGGCTACGAGACAAATTAGGTAGACCTTTTCCATTTCTTCATATTTGCTCTTCCCAGCCATTTCAGATTTGTTCACATTATTGATGGATTCAAGAATAACATTAATAACTTTTCTGATTTATTCTAAGAACAGCCAAGGTTAATTAAAGAAGAAAGTCATGAAAGAAAGATGGAATCCTGGATGATTGCTCAGCTCTTTAAACCTCAATTTTCTTATATGTGAAATATAGGGATCCATTACATGACATTACATAAAGTCTGTTCTGTTTTCTAAACATATAGTGAAGCCAACACTTTCTTAGAGATCTGATTGGTCACTAATCTAGTTTTTACTTTAGCTTTGTAATGAATTACCTTAAAACATAGTGAATTAAAACCTTCATTTTATTATATCTCACACTTTTTATCAATTGGGAATTCACCTGAGGCTTACAGGTGTATGAGCTGCTCCGCATGGTGTCTAAGTTCACTCTGTCATATTCAACTGACAAATGGGCTGGTCTGGAAGTACTGAGATAAAATCCCACATGCAGAGGCTTGTTTGGGATGCCTGGGACACTGGGCTCAGCTGAACTGTCATTGTAGCATCTAGAGGTGGATTTTCCAGCCTGACGATCTCAGAGTAGCTGAAGTTCTTACACAGTAGGTAGCTCAGAGCTCCCAGAGGGTTCCAGCAGAATTAGGCAAGAAGAGATGCAAGATTTCTTTTGAACTAGCCTTGAAATTACCAGAACACCACTTCTGCCACATTCTATTGGTCAAACCAGCCCAGATTCAAGGGAAGGGGAGAAATAGACTCAGTCTCTCAGTAGAAGAATTGCATGGGCCACATGGAGGAAAGTCATTGATGGCAGCCAGCTTGGAGGTAAGG
Source organism: Cacajao melanocephalus (assembly GCA_963573385.1). Classification (NCBI taxonomy): domain Eukaryota; kingdom Metazoa; phylum Chordata; class Mammalia; order Primates; family Pitheciidae; genus Cacajao; species Cacajao melanocephalus. Next base: position 28,383 of record CAUYLG010009558.1, read on the forward strand.
TATCATAGTCGCCAGGAGGGTTTAAGTGCTACAGTGCCTGAGACCTGGCAATTAAAAATATAAGTCTCTCTGTCATCTTTGATTTCTCCTTCTCTTCCTATAAGCTGAATCATGGGAAAGTTTGATAAAATATCTCATGATTACAAGTGATTCCTGAGCATGGATGGACTCTGCTATGAAAATGCTTAGATGGGCTTTAAATTGAATGAAAAAGGTCTGGGAAATTTTTAAAAAGTTCAGAAGGCACGTAAGACATTAGGTCTCACAGCAGTTGCATGGATCAGCTCACAGCCCCTTCTCTCCATTTTGAAACCTCCAGTGAAAGGGATTTCTCTCCTCAACCCTGTCCTTCTGCTTCCCATGGTGTTTATCAGGTGTCTGAGGGTACGCGTCTTCTTTCCATCACAGATTTCCAAAAACCTGAACCTTTGATTCCTCTATTTCTCCCGAAAAGTACTAAGGTTCTCAATCGCTCTTTGCTGAGTACACACAGTCATTGCGATGGGGTTTACAGGAAGCTGGGAATAACATAACGAGTAGCTTGAGATCAACTCCTAGTATGAGAAGAAGGTAATTTCATTATCTGTGATGGCTAGTGTTCAACAGCTCATCAATGCTCACTAATAGGCAATAAAAGTGAAAATCCAATGGGGGTCTGATTTCTGGTCTGTGTCTTGGTAAATTAAATAGTGCATACTTTGTGGCGAGAGACAGAAAAGATCTGTACTCTAAGTTTTCACAAGGAGCTGATCTTTTCACCCAGTAACTCGCTGTCTCTGCACACGCACCACTTTCGGCCCAGGCTTTTCCTTTGAAAGATTATCTTTGCACAGTGTGGAAATTCTGCACAGCATAGATAGGGGCAGGGTAGTTGGTGATTGAGAAAGATTAATCATTATCCTTATGACAAGTTTAATTAGTAAGAAAATGGAGAAAAACTGAGAAAAAGGAAAGCCTCCTTATTTACATTCTACTAGAGAATCAATTTTAACATCATCAAAAAAAAAAAAAAAAAAGACATGAGTTACAGACTCAGAAAATGTAAGGTCTCCTTGTTTTTCCATAAAATGTGAATACCACATAAGCAAGAGCCTACTTTTATTATGTCTTCCAATTCTAACTATAATCTTTCATTTTCTTTCCATCCTAAAAGAAATTTTTTAAAGATAATGCTTTCAGGATCCTCCTACAAGCAAGCACATTTCATATGATTATATAATAACTGTATAATACATATAACTGCAAAACAACTAATGTTCTCTTTTTTTATTACTTTCTGCTTACTTTCATATTTCAAATGCTGGCTCAATCTGTCACTTGCTGTGTGTCTTTGGGCAAATTAGTTAGTGTCTCTCCATGCTGTAATTCTCTCAACATTAATAATTATATATATCCATATGACAGTCTTGAAACTTAAATGAGCTAAAATAGGTTCAGAACAATGCCTAGTACGTAGTAGATGCTCAATGTGTATAACATGAAATTAACAAACATTTTCATCTATATTTTCTCATTTAATCCTCAAAGCAAGCCAAGCAACATTAGGGAAACAGGATCACATTAGGAGTTAAGGGTCTACATTCTACAGCCAGACTATGTGGGAATCCTGGTTCTGTAGCTCACTAGCTATATAATCCTGGCAAGTTACTAAATCTGTCTGGGCCTTAGTTTCCTTGTCTGCAAAATGGGAATAACAAGAGTACTTATTTCACAAGTTAAATGTGGTATTATACACAAAGTACTTAGAGAAACGCCTGGCACCTGGTAGGTGCTACCATTTTATTTGCTGCTGCTGAATGGCGATGACCTGTGTTGGGTTAGTGTGTGCAGATGTCTTAGTGTATAGCAGGCCCCCATGCAGGGTGGTTTCTACGGGCTCCGTGCTTAGACCCTTTTAACTTGTTTTCAAGTTCAGTTGTCACTGTCTTGAAATCCTTAATAAGTATTTGAAGAAGGGGGGTTGCATTTTCATATTGCACTGGGTCCTGTAAATTATGTATCCAGGCCTGCCCCCGCTATTTGGAATTGATTCAAGAGCACAGTCGCTCACAGGCCACTCTCAGACTGACTCATGTGAGGTGTGTGCATTCATTTTGGGGCATCCCCAAAGCGCAACATTTCTGCACGTTGAGCTTTGCCCTGATTGTCAGAGTAAAGGGGCTGGGGGCCAGCTGGGTTCTGTTCTGGGTTTGGTACTTTTCACATCTATGGGTGTAATGTGAGATGAAATTATCACAAAGGATCCACACTCACAGCTCACACTGTATTGAATAGGTAACATGTTTCAGAAACATGCTTACTATTATGTGAGAAACCATTGCATTGAAACAAAAGAAATGTACAAAGAGCATTATAAAATGTATAAGAACTTCTTGGCCAGGCATGGTGGCTCACGCCTGTAATCCCAGCACTTTGGGAGGCTGAGGTGGGTGGATCACCTGAGGTCAGGAATTCGAGACCAGCCTGGCCAACATTGTGAAACCCAAACTCTACTAAACATACAAAAAGTAGCTGAGTGTTGTGGTGGACTCCTGTACCCAGCTGCTTGAAAGACTGAGGCAGTAGAATTGCTTAAACTCGGCAGGTGGAGGTTGCAGTGAGCCAAGATCATGCCATTGCACTTCAGCTTGGGTGACAACAGTGGAACTCCATTTCATTAAAAAAAATGCATAAGAACTTCTTGTCATTATGCAGTTCTTCAATGAATGAATATTAAAGATGATACAGTACTATTAAGCAGGAAGTGGATAATTTTTATGGTAATGGAGGTCTTTATACTTAAAACACCTGGGAAACCTCATATTACATTGTAACTTCCTAAACTGCCAGATCCATTTCAATTCACATTTGAGCCCTCTTAGGTCCTTGTTCAAAATCTCACACACAGCAAGTGTACAATTAGCACGTTTGCAGTGAGTGATATAAGCCTAATGGATTGATCAGATTTTCATCTTAATAGGTCAGAGGTGGGAAATGTATTAGGTTGAGGTCACATAAATAATAAGGGACAGTGAATTCAAAGGGAATACGGGAAGACATGTGAGATGGAGAAGGGGGGAGCACAGACTGCTTAAGTTCTTGGAATCATGAGAAATGATGAGAGCCGAGATGCAGCAATTGCACAGTTGGAGTACAGCTTGACAGAACAGAAGTGAGTTTGCCGTGGAAGTAGGCAGACGCCATGCCAGTGTGCTCCAGAATGGCGTGCCTTCTCACTTGAGTTATGTTCATGTCACTCTCCTGCTCAGAATACTCCAGTGACTTTCCAGTCTACAAAGCCCTATGTAATCTGGCCCTCAATCACTCTCTGGTCGAATTACTTCCTACTCTCCCCACCTTCCTCTCTTCCAGCCACATTGTTCTTCAAGCTCCTCCTTAAACATGCCTTGCATGTATCCCTGGGTCATCAATGTTCCCTTTGCCTGGATCACTTTTCAATCATTCTCTTCACTCCTTGCTTATTCAGGTCTTTTCTCCAAGGTTGTATCCTTAGAGCGAACATCCCCAACCACCGTGTATAAGATAGATAGCACCCCAGTCATTGTCAAGTGCTTTATCTTTTTAAAACATTGTATTATGTATTTATTTGTACAATTGTCTGTTAGTTTCATCTCTCATCAGAAAAACACATCTTTCTCTTTTGTTCACTGCAGTACCCATACAGCTTAAAGCATTTCCCAGCAGAGTCAATGCTCAATCAATATTTTTTGAATGGATAAATGAATGAATGAGTAAATGATCCAAAAACTCACATGCAAATGAAGAAAGCAATCATTAGAAAAAGAGTAATGTATAGTCTACTAGTTCTGCCTTGGAAGATGGTCTGGGAAAGGGTTGGGGAACTGCAGAGAACAAGATCACAAGGGGCTGGACTTGGATTCGGAATTTTAGAGATTACGCTGAGCCTGCAAACTTACAAACATCCTGTATACTACAAACTTGTTATGTCTTCCTCTTATACAGTCGAAGTCAGTGCCAATAAACTGAGAGTTTTGGCAAATCCACATTGACTTGCCTGTTCTCCGTGGTGGACATTGCTGCATGGAAGGAGATCCCAGGATTCCATAGGCGTGTTCTCCTGGCATGAAGCCTTCTGACTTGGCTTGGGTTACTGAACCGACCTGATACCTTCGGCGCTCTGTCTGCCTTTTGCTGTTATCAAGGAGAGTTGATTCCACTCGAGGAAGTTACAAGTAGGAGGAGGAGGGAGAATCAACCAACTGAAGATAAGGATGAATTCACTATCTGAGAAAATATTACCCTAACCAAACCCATGGAGTTCTAAGTATTTGTGGTAGATACTATGACTGTGCCAAACATTTGACTCTCCCCCAATAAGACATGATATGTCTGTACTCTTTGCCATGTGACTGTGTGATGCCTCCTAGTAAGGTAGGTGGGGAATACCTTCCTGCTTCACTGATTTTCAGGTTAGCCATGTTACTTGCTTTGGGCAATGAAATGTTAGTGCGAATACCATGAACAGAACTTTCAGTGTGCTTGTTTTGTGTGGCTTGCCCTTCTGGACCATCTGCCGGGAGAGCTTCCCAGAGTGGCAGATAAATGCAACCAATTTAAGCCCAACCTGTAGGCAGAAGCCGAGCTACCCAGCTCATCTAAAGACTTGTGGGTAAGAATAATTAACGTATGTTATTGTAAACCACAGAGATTGGAGTTGTGTTTTTATACTGTAAAACCTCGATTAAGACAGTTGTTCGAACATTTTCAGTGATATTTCTGATAATTGTGTCCTATGTATCAAGTAGAGTTGCTATAGCTTAGTTATGTCATGTTATACATCCATTTTGCCTAAATCCTACATCAAACTATAAGAGTCAAATTTTTCAACTCTAGGATGGCTAGGGGGTAAGCTGTCTTTCTTGTTCTGTTCCAGGGAGCGTTGTCTGCTTTAGAAATGCTGCCTGAAGGACCAGCAACAAGTACAAGTCTTCAGAAGAAAAGCTCTGTCTCTTTCCCATTTTCTCTTACATTCTTTTGCATGAAGCAGGTACTCAATAAATTGAACTGATTAGTGGCACTACCCAATAAGGCAGCCATTATTACCTGTGCCTATTTAAATTTAAATTATTCATAATTAACAAAATAAAAATTCAAGTTCTCGAAAGCCACATGCAGCTAGTGGCCACCATATTAGACAGCACAGACATAGACCATTTCCATCATCACAAAGTTTTGTTGACAGTGGCTACGTCTGGATTATAGAGGTTGGGTACTTTATTAATTTTAAGGCTGGGAAAAGTAAATTGTTTATGGTTTGATGATATGAGTGCTGGGGTGATAGGATGGAGAGAGGAGAAAGGGAATCAAAGAAAAAAATAAGCTCTATATTCTTCTTTTACCTTTGCTTTAGACATAAATAATCTTTATAAACTACCACCTGGAATGTTGATCACATTCATTTTTCCAATTCTCCCAGAAACATTCTAAGGCACATGGTTCACCAGTCACATTTACTAATAAATAGGTACTTGCGTATGGTTCTTCCAGAGGGTATCTCAACAGAACAACCATGTTCTAATTCATCTCCCAATGCAGGAAATATGTCAAGGTTTGTAACCATGACCTCCAACACCTCCAAAACTAGAGACGGAAAGAACAACAGAAAAAATGAGAAAATGTGTTCAGTGCTGAAATTAGCACTCTCAGCCACAGGTCAGTTGCAGCAGTAGCAGGCATTATGTCTGTCTCCACAAGATTCATCAAGCTATCCAGGCAAAGACTCAAGTAGAAAGCAACAGAGCATGGGCTAAGATCAGCAATTTATCTGAGGCCAAATAACACAAAACAAAGGGAGACTCATTATGTAAGCTAGCTACAGGTGTATTAGTTCCATTTCAGAGACTTCCAATGGGTTTTCATATATTTCACGTTTAACATCAGTATCAACCTTAATATAAGAGACACTGCAATCATTTTTTATAGTACTTGGAAATGACAATTCTCAGAAGGAACTTTTCAAAGGATTTCTCAGTTCATTTTTCTTTTAAGAAAAGTTTTATATCTAAGGTAATACAATATGCTCTTAAAATAGACTGGAAAGTTTCTATTCTTTTCTGGCCCTTGGGTCATCTTTGGTCATTGATGACAAACAGTGGGTTTCTAAGTACTTAGGTTTTCTTCAGGAGCAACAGCCCTTGGACTCTGTCGTCCCTAGTAGCTGGTAGCTGTCTTACACAGTATCGAGCACTCTTTAGCTAACACTTTCCACCCTTCCAACCCATTTTGCCTAAATTTTATCAAACTGTGAAGGTCAGACTTTTCTAGACTTTCTAGAACTTCCACTGCAGCATATTTTCAGCCTCATCAAGACCATCAATCCAAGGACTCCATGTCTTTCTTATTATTTCGTCTTCCTTTCTTAGTGTCTATACACAGTCCATCATTGTAACTAGTGTCTTACAAACACCTTTGGATTCCATGCCCGTCTCTGATGTACCTTCCAGGGAAAACTCTGAACCTGATTTTGCCCAATTTTTGACTTCTTTTTACACTACCAACTGAGTGGCTGAGCTGGTCAGCCTCTACTGCACACACAACATAGTCCAGAATTTATGCCACGTTTCTACATTGTAAGATGATAATTTCAACCCCCTGTCTCTCCTTACATCAACCTTCCAGCGACAATGTTCCCCTATTCTTCATTAAGAAGGTAGAAACTATTGAATGGTGCTGGATTGAACTGTGTTCCTCCAAAATTGATATGTTAAACACCCTCTCACCACCATCCCTAGGGTAACTGGAGATGGGGCACCTTAGAAAGTAATTAAGGTTACCTGGGATCATAAGGGTAGGACCCTAAGTCAATGGAGCTGTGCCCTTATAAGAAGCGGAACAAACCCCAGAGTGTTCACTCTCTCTATCATGTGAGGACAAAGTAAGAAGGCAGCCGTCTGCAACCCAAGGAGATAGCCCTCGCCAGACATCAATGTCACTGGCACCTTGGTGTTGGACTTCCAGTCTCCACAACTGGGAGAACATTAATTTCTCTTATTTAAACTGCTAAGTCTATAGTATTTTGTTATGGCAGCCAAAGCAGACTAATACAGATGAAAACCATCACCTTCTCACCAACAAATCTACAAACCGCCATACACACCCATCCTCCTTTCCTTCTCTCCTAATATAAGTGGAGGTCAATTTCATGACTGCTTGTGAAGAAGTCTTAAAGCTTCTCAAAGACTTTGTTCATTTGATCTACTCATTTTGCTCTTATAAATCAATGCCTACTTCTCTGCAGAATTATTTGCAAACATGCTCTAATATCGCCCATGTTAGAAAAAAAATTATGTCCTCATCTTTCTTGTACTGCCACCACAGTTATTGATTTCCATTTCCAACTCAATCTCTTGAAAGAGTTGACTACACATTGTTTTCATTTGCCCACCTCTCGTTCACTTTTCCACTACTTCGATTCATACTAATTGCTATGTTTCCTTGATAAGTTCACCATTGCAGTTATTTAATGTTGCATATCAAAGCACGCTAACTTTGTAGCTTAAAACAATAACAGCTCATAAATCCACTCATGGGACAGGGTTCAGTAGACCCAGCTAGGTGGCTTGAGGCTGCAGAAAAGAATCATCTGAAGGCTCAGCCATTCCCATGTCTGGCAGTAGAGGCTGAGAAGCTCAAAACACATGGGACTCCAACAGCTGGGGCTCGTCCAGCATCTTTCTATAGCTCTATGTGGTCTCCATGTGAAATCTCCAGTATGGCAGCTTCAGTGTAGTCAGACTTTTTACATGTTAACTCAAGAAAATGAAGAAGCATACCAAAAAAGAAAAGTGCCAGTAACTACATGTGTAAACAATTAAACGAAAATTCAGTGGTGTAAAACTACCATTTCTTATGCTCACAAATTCTGTGGGTCAGGAATTCAAACAAGACAGAAGAGGGATGTCCTATCTCTGCTTGCCATGTCTGGGGCCTCCTCTGGAAGATTCAAAGACTGGGGACTGGAGTAGTTGATGCTCACTGTAAGCCAAAATCTCAGCCAGAATATCCACACAGAGCCTCTCCATGTGTCCCCCACCAAATCTCATCTGGAATTGTAGTTTCTCATCTGGAATTGTAGTTTCCATAATCCCCACCTGTCATGGTGGGAGGTAATTGAATCATGGGGCAGTTACCCTCATGCTGCTGTTCTCATAATAGTCAGTGAGTTCTCACGAGATCTGATAGTTTTATAGGGGGCTTTCCCTGCTTTGCTTGGCACTTCTCTCTCCTACTGCCGTGTGAAGAAGGATGTGTTTGTTTCTCCTTCCACCATGATTGTAAGTTTCATGAGGCCTTCCCAACCAGGTGGAACTGTGAGTCAATTAAACCTCTTTCCTTTATAAATCACCCAGCCTCAGGCAGTTCTTTACAGCAGCATGAAAATGGACTAATACACCTGGGCTTCCTCAAGACATGATGACGGGGTTTCAAGTGTGAACCCTGAGAGAGAGATAGAGAGAGAAAGAGAGAGAGAGAGAGAGAGAGAGAGAGAATTGAGACCAACTCAGCCTAAGCCATTTTATGACCTAGCTTTGGAAGGCTGTACATCAATGCTCCACCTTGGAGCTGCAGCCATTCACAGGGCTTAAATATTATATTATATTTATCTTAATACATTCAAAATTTATTCCAGTTTCAAAGATTTACCCTAAGCTTTGATGTCTCCATTTACAACTGATATGTTTTTCAAACTTATCAAGTCTAAAAAAGGTAACTGTAGATTGCCCCTATCGTCCTCTAGTCTTACCCATGTCAGGAACTATCATGATCAAGCCAAAATCCTAAGAATTGTCTTTATATTTTCCATTTACCTCTGCTCCTTTCCTCCAATTCATCAGTAAATCTGGGTTCTGTCTACAAAATACGCTTCAAATACATTCTCTTTATTTATTTTTCTTCATTGCCTTAATCTGAGACACCAACATCTTTTTCCTAGATGACTAAGGTAGCCTCCTAACTTGTAGAAAGCATCAGAAGCATGCTTGTGAATATGTAAGTTTTCCATACGCTTTGATCAGCCTTCCCTCAATGTCATCTAAATAAAACACCCAGCACTGTGCTGGGGTGAAAGCTCCTTGTTTCTGAACACCACTGGCTTCCACCTTGCAATGCCTTTCTGATAATAGGATCCCAGAGAAACAGCTCCCTTTTATGTTTGTCTCAATGGAATTATGTTGTACTATTAGCAAAAAAATATTCACCTTGCCTAGAAAAGTGTGGTGAATGTAAAAAAGTGTTACATCTTTTTCTCTGTTAAACTGACAACATTCTTCAAGACACACAGATCTTGTTAATTAGGTACATTTCCCTTGATTTAATAATTTATTAAAAATTGCTTACTGAATGCTTTTTCTATGCCAGGCCTTGTTCTCTAGTTACTGGGGAAACGGGGTAAACAAAACAGAGCTTCAAATAAGGAAAGGACAGACAACAAAAAAACAAATGTGAAACGTGTCAAGAAGTGATAAGAGCTGTGCAAAAAAATAAAGCAGAGAAAGGGAGGTGGAAAGTGACAGGACAAGCACAGGGTGTGCGCTGTCTTCCATCTGTTGGTCAGGAAATGCGTCCTTTCAAGATGACATTTGAGCAGAGAACTGGAGGATGTGGAGGAGCAGCTATGTGGGTATCTCAGGACAAGCATTCTAGGCAGAGGGAAGAGCAAGGCCAAGGGCCCTGAGGCTGATGTGTGCTTGGCATATTTGAGGAACCACAAGGAGACCAGTGCTGCGGGAGCAATGTGAGCAAGGAAAGGGTGGTGAGGGATGAGGCCAGAGAGGTAGAGCAGGAAGACATTGATGGTTCATTGAGCAGACTGTGTAATAAGGCTGAGAGTGTTTTAGTGGAAGGGGTGGTCTTGTTTTCTAAACTTTGGTGCATGCCAGAGGCAGAGAAGGTGTGTTATCAGCCCAAAGAAAGCTCCAGGGTAGTAGGCATATGTTGGATGTTGGTTTCTTCTTTGAATCCCAACATCTATTCAATATATGCAAAGCACCAGATCCAATACCTGCACCTAGCAGTTACCCAATAAATGGCAACTGTTATTGTTTCTTACCAAGTTTGATGTTGACTGGAAAGCCTAGGTTCAAGTCCCAAATCCAGCACTTACATCTTGTCTGTGTGACCTCCAGCAAACCACCTAACTTCTCTGGGCCTCTCTGACTATGGTGTCAATAAATGGATTGATTGACAAAATGCAAGGCATAGCATAGTGCTTGGTACATATTCAGGGCTCAATAAAGGAACATTGCTCTAAATGCCTACGACAAGGTATGTGACTTGGGGTGTTATCCATTCTTGCTCATGGAAGAGCCCCCCTGAAATTAGTTTTTGTTTATTTATTCAACGAACGTTACTTGTGAGCTTACTATCCTCTAGGCACTATTCTATGCACTGGAGCTACATCAATGAAATAAAGATGAAAAGCCTCCTCTTACCCCCATGAAGCTTATATTTTAGTTGGAAGTGACAGACAGTACTGAAGTAGTTGTCTAGCAGATTTTTTGTCAATCACTGTGATGGAAGATAATAAAGCAGGGCAAGAAATACAGAGTGATGGGGGCCCAGTGAACAAAGACATGAATAAAGCAAGGAAAACAGAAGTGGGGAAGAAGGTCTAGAAATGCCCATAAAAATATCCACAGTGTCTCTAGGATATCTCTCATCTCCATGCTTTGCAACAAAGGGAGGAGCTTAGAAACTCCCTGATGATAACAATAAGCAAGTTATTGAGCCCTGAATATGTACCAAGTATATGGCTCTTCCATCAGCAAGAATGGGTTAACACCCTAAGTCACATACCTTGGGGTAGAGTTAGACCAATTTACTTCACCGGAACAAGCAGCCAGCCCTATCTCTGCACCAGCCTCATGTGGTCCATTGGGGCCTTGCTCTGCCAACCACCCTGTGAGCTGAGACCAGGTAGCGAGGGCTGTAAATTTCTTCCATTAGTGACTGCCAAACAGTCCTTTCCCCCACAGAATTGGCTTCTCACTTAAGTCACATATTTCTATTCGTAATTTCTCCAAAGGGTCATTTCAGACATTTCGCTTCCTGAAATTATAGTGATTGTATATTTTAGGCTATTTGCAGCCCTGCCTTATCCACCAGAGATTGGGCGTAGAAAGATGGAAGAGACATTAAGATTTCCTTTGGCTGCATTTGGTCTAATCAGTATGAACTTCACAAAGAACATCTTGCTCATTTCCCCAGAGCCAAGAGAGACTTATGGAAGCTGTTCTACAAAATAGCAATTGTATTTTATTTGTCATCACTGAATTTTCTTGGGGAAGTGTGGCCTGGGGTTATTTTTTGCACTGGGTGGCAGATTTGACTTAAATCTTCACACATATTTCCTGGGGATGGGGATTTAACCTGGCAAATAGCAAGGAGCAGGTCTCTAACAATTCTTATGATAAAAACTTTCACATTGGAGATGTAAGGTTTTGGGTTTTTCTGGTTAACTTGAATAGGTTTGTGTAACCCAGCTGGTCACCTTGTTTTTCCTCTGAGGTCCGTAAGTCAATCATTGAAACCAACCAGAGTCATTGATGGAAACCTCTAGTGTTTGCAAAATGTCTCTGAGAAAGCAATCTAACCATTTAATTCTTCCTAAAGTAAAACGAATGAGCTTAATTCCATTCTCACCTTGTCTGAGTATGAAAACTCAGCTTAGCAAAATGCTAACCTTCACCCTGGTGGCATCAGAGACTTTGCGACCAGGGAGGCATCACAGGAAAGCTGCTTTTAGGGGAGCTCTGGCTGGCAAAGCATGGAAGAGCATGCAGGACACTGCTCCCTTCTTCCAGGCAGGCAGGGTGTGAGGGATGAGATCAGCTTTCCTGACTAGAGATCTAATTTAAATAATGGCGAATTTATATAATAGCAGATTCATTTGCTGTCTCTAGATCAGGATTGCCAGAAACTGCAAGGGTAAGGTTTGCATTCATAATAAAGCTGGGGGCGGGGATGGGGGTGGTGGTGGTTGTTTCCACTAAAAGAACTGTCACTCATCCTGGGACAGGAAACGTGGGCATCCCTTCGGAACTGAAATGGAGAGGGACTTCCTCCACTCTTTATCCCAGGGCAAGAGGTCACAGGCGGGGTAGGAACTGTCCTGACAGGTAAGCGTGATTAGAGAAACCTCTGGGTGCTCTGGGGATGTGCCCTGGGGGTGTGTTGATTTCAAAAAGTTATATAAGTAAAATACTACAGTGCAGGTCCAGGCCCAAGGTGGTGGAAAGCAAGCCCAGGTGAGTGTAGCCATGAGAGGTAGACTTCCTCCACCACCCCACCACTGCATGATCCAGGGAAGTCAGGAAGGAGTGGGGAGATGGGAGCCATCACTGAGTCCCTCCCATCTCTACTGGAAAGTAAATTCTTCCCTTTTGCGATCCTCACAGTGGGGGATAGTAGCCCAAGAGTAACAAATGTCCAGGATAACTCACTTAGATTAAGTTGACAGACAGGAAATAATAAAAAGAGATTAAATTAGCCATGAAGTTGTGAATATGTGTATCTGTGTGACAGATAAGGTGGCCAAGAGAGTGCTATGGGGTAGCTGAAAGGTTGACTATGCTGACACTCTGGAAAGGTGAGCTCACCTTCAGAGAATTCCAGATATTTATGAGGTTCTCCCCAAATGGAAGGCATGCAGTACAAAACGCAGAAATGGCTTTAGTTCTCATAACAGATGCCTCCCCCAAGCTGAAACCCAGCCTGGTGCCCTGCAGGTCATACTGGATCTTTTATGTTGTTCTAAATTAAATTCAGAGCAATTGAGCCTCTGCTACGAGTACTATTATGTGGGCTTACTTTCACTAAATCTGTGTTTATGGGAACATAAAATACATGTTGTTCCTATCGTCAGATTTTATTATTGATGATCTCTGATCCATCCCCATCAACTGCCCTTTTAATCACTGTCAGTCAGTTAAAATAAGGGCCTTCCTCCACTCAACTGTATTTAGGGCTAATTAAGAGTAAATAACTATTCCCAGCAAGGAAGGCAGAATTCAAGCAAATCTTTGACAAATGCAGCCTTCTCTTTGGAGAAACATATTCTTGTCAGCTGCCAGTAAATATTTCCATACAACCAAAAGAAACTCTGTATTTTCCACCATAGAGGCTGTCATATTGCTTTAATACAAGTAGGGAAAAATAAATACCAGTGAAGGCCAGGAAGGAAAACACAAGAAACATTTAATTAAGAAAAAATATGTAATTCTCCATCTCTTTCAGTGTATCCCAGCTCCGTTTGCGTGCAGTCCTCAGCTGTATGAAGCAAATGAATGCAATCACAGGCTTTTAGCTCCCACTCAAGTCTGACATTTCCCCTAAATCTTCCCTCTTCCCTCCACTCCCACCCTCTCTGTGATGCAACACAATTCATTCATTATACTTTGAAGGTTACAGTCGATTGCTCCAAAACAAGAATGCAAAATGGATAGGACCAGACTTCCTGCATTTTGAAGGTTCATCTTGATTTCGGTTCCGCAGGCTCTCTGCAATGCATTACCCAAAAGACTCTGTTAAAATTTGCTTTGGCTGGGCCTTTGAATTTCCCCCTTTTGTTTAAAGATGAGAGTTATGGTTACTTAGAATTATAGATTTTAATATTTCTTATATTTCCATTTTCCATTGGACTCTAAAAGGCTATTTTTCTGAATTTCTTCTAACTGATAAAAGTTAAAATGAAATGTCTTCCCACCCAGGAGATGAAGAAGAAAGGAGTGCCTTGAAAGAGACATAAGCTCAGAAAAATTGGGCTGGATGAGGAAAAAAAGTACACTTTGAGCTATCCATATGGAAATATAAGAAATATTTCTTATATTTATCCCTGTTTATGGAAATGTAAGAAAGCTCTATTATAAAACGTAGAGTTGGAACAAATTAACATAATGAAGAAACAAGCAAGGGTTTTTTTTAATGCAAACACATTTAAAAAAGAAATTTTACATGCATTCAACAGAGTGGTTGAACATCAACATGTAATGCTCTGTTCAATCTTTCGTACTAATTTCTCCAGCTAGTTTCTTTTTTTATTAAACTTTTATTTTAAGTTCACGAGTACATGTGCAGTTTTGTTATACAAGTAAACTACATGTCACGGGGGTTTGTTGTACAGATTATTTCACCACCCTATACTAAGCATAGTACCCATTATTTTCCCTGATCTTGTCCCTCCTCCCACCTTCAGGTAGGCTCCAGTGTCTGTTATTCCTCTCTTAGTGTCCATGTGTTCTCATCATTTAGCTCCCACTTACAAGTGAGAACATGTAGTATTTGGTTTTCTGTCCATGTGTTAGTTTCTTAAGGATAATGGCTTCCAGCTCCATCCAAGTTTCTGCAAAGAACATGATCTCATTCTTTTATTACGGCTTCATTGTATTCCATGGTGTGTATACACCACATTTTCTTTATTCAGTCTGTCACTGATGGGCATTTAGGTTGATTCCACGTCTTTGGTATTGTGAATAGCGCTGCAATGAACATACATATGCATGTGTCTTTATGATAGAACAATTTATATTTCTTTGGGTATATATCCAGAATGGGATTGCTGGGTTGAATGGTAGTTCTGTTTTTCCAGCTAAAATTTCTTAACTCTTGTTTTTGTTGATTCTCCAAGGAGGCTAGAAACATTAATAATCTTTAGAATTATTTTTAATTAATTTACTTAAAATTATCGGCAGATTCCATGTTACTAAGTGCTAGTTGGCATCAATGTGCTAAGTTTTGCTGGATATTGATTATAATGTCCAGGTTCAATTATTCTTTCCACAACTCTTTGTTAAATATGTATCATCTGTCAAATAGATCTCCAAGTGCTGCGAATACAGAAGCAAGTACAGTGGAATGCAGATTCAGCCTGCACAGCTTACACTCTGATAAAGAAGACATCCAATAACAAATGGGCACATCACATTTCATGGGTCATTTGTGCTATGAATAAAGGCATAAATCTTATCAGGGAGGCTGGCTAGTTTAGAGAAGTTCACTAGGAAAGGCCTTATGGAGTAGGTGACTTTTGAGCATGACTGTAATAGGCAAGGCAGAGAGTGGTAGGAGATATGTTGGGGAGATGAGCATGACCAGTCTTGTAGACCATGGCAAGGACTCAGACCTTGAATTTGAGAGAGAATGAAAGGCTTGGCTCATCGAAGTTGCGTGATTTTATGAAGATCTCTCTGGCTATACGGAGAATCGGCTCTTGGGTAAGATTGCCATATACAACTTAGGATGCTCGGTTAAATTTGAATTTCAGATAAACAACAAATAATTTTAGTATAAGCATGTCTTAAACATGTAATGGGGCATACTTACGCTAAAAACAGTTTATTGTGAGGGCAGGACCCCTAAAATAAAATGCTGCGGGCACTAACCAACCTGAGAGTAACCCTTGCATGGTTCGGTTCACCATTCTCCTGTTTTTCCAATCCCTTTCCTCCCACTCTCCAAGTAAGCCCTTCCAGCCTGCTGCTCATGGATTTCCAGTGAAGGTAAGGCTGCAACTTTGGCCAATGACTTCCCCCATGTTTCTCTCTCTCTCTCTCTCTCTCTCTCTCTCTCTCTCTAGATGGAGTCTCACTCTGTTGCCCAGGTTGGAGTGCAGTGGTACAATCTCAGCTCACTGCAACCTCCACCTCTCAAGTTCAAGCAATTCTCCAGCCTCAGCCTCCCAAGTAGCTGGGACTACAGGTGTGTGCTACCAAACTTGGCTAATCTTTGTATTTTTGGTAAAGACAGGGTTTCACTATGTTGGCCAAGCTAGTCTTGAACTCCTGACCTCAAGTGATCCTCCTGCTTCAGCCTCCCAAAGTGCTGGGATTACAGGTGCTAGCCACTGTGCCTGGCCCCATCTCTCTCTTTAACAAGCCCCTGCTTACTTCCTCTTCCACAGTCTCTACCTAGGCTTCTGACCAGTGGCTATGTCCTCCCTTCATGACATGCTAACATCTCAGAGTATTAAGATTGTTCTCCTAGCCCGAAGGCAATGCTGCTGCTGGAAATTTGTGAGTACACACACACACACACACACACACACAGAGAGAGAGAGAGAGAGAGATTGGGCCACTAGTCATTGTTTCCTAAGCACCCAGGGTTAACCTGCTAAGTGTACTTGGGTAAACATAGTCAGACTTTGACTCTCTCCCCGATCAGTATTAATACTCAATAGCAACATGCCTTGATAAACAAGGTACCACAAACACTTGCAGACCATGAAGTTCATTCTGGAGACTACAGGTCAAAGATAGAGAGCCAAGCAGTAGTTTTTAATGAGAAATATGAGAGGCACTTTTCTGTTTCTTAGCACTGAAGAAAACCAAAAATTATAGACAGTTGAAGAACTAAAGCTGATTTCCTAGTGTAATGTACTAGTAGGCTCAGGCCACTGTAATAAAATCCCACAGGTGGAGTAACTTAAACACCAAAAATTAATTTTCTCAGTTCTGGAGGCTGGAGTCAAAGACCAAGGTGTGAAAAGGTCTGGTTTCTTCTAAGGCAGTCCTGTCTCCCTGGCTCGCAGACGTCTCTCTGTGTCCTTACGTCGTCTTTCCTCTTTGTGCACACATCCCTGGTGGTCCTTGGTGTCTAAATTGCCTCTTTTTATAGGGAAACCAGTCATGTCCGATTAGGGCCTACCCTAATGGGCTCGTCTTAACTCAATAACCTCTTTAAAGGCCCATTCCAAATACACAGGAGTCACACTCTGAGGCACTGGAGGCTAGGGCTTCAATACATGCATTTTGAAGGAACACACTTCAATTCATAACAAGTGAGGATACACTTATAATGACAGTTGAAGTACCCAGCAGCTGAGGGACTGAAAAACCAAATTGGCTTCCTAGAACAGCAGAATAATAAAGCTCTCTACTGGTGGTCAGGACAAGAAACAAATGGATGGAACACAGGGTCAAATACTCACCTGGGCCTGGCATCCCTCCGATCTCAAATGTGAAATATCTGCTTTCTCAGTGGATGAGCAGTCACCTGTTCTTTTCTTATGGGGAGTCAACTAGTCCATAAGGAATATAGAAAGATTAGGAAAGCATGTATAACACATAATACAAAATTTAATTCTAAAAATCCCGTGATCTGTAAAGTTTGATAATCATCAACCATAGACTATGTTAAAAGGGTTTGAAGTGGTTTTATTGTATGGCAAGGGCATAATAATCCTTTTAATAATGGGAGAGTAGTAAGCACAAAAGAAAAAATTGGCAGCCACTCTCCAGACTAGTACTTTTTTAATTTTTCAAAACATATTAATGTGATGGCAGGGGAGAGCAAACCCCTGGCTGGGAGAAGAATGTCTCAGTCAGCATGGGCTGCCATAGCAAAATACCATCAGCTGAGTGGCTAAAACTACAGACATTTATTTCTCACCATTATGGAGGCTGGAAGTCCAAGATCAAGGTGCCTGGTCAAGTCCTGGTGAGGGCCCTCTTCCAGGTGGCAGTCAGCCAACTTCTTGCTGGTTTCTCCCATGCTGGAGAGATAGAAAACTCTGGACTCCTCCTCTTCTTCTTTTGGAGACAGAGTCTCGTTCTGTTGCCCAGGCTGAAGTGCAGTGGTGCGATCTCAACTCACTGCAACTCCACCTCCCGAGTTCAAGTGATTCTCCTGCCTCAGCCTCCTGAGTAGCTGGGATTACAGGTGCCCGACACCACACCCAGCTAATTTTTGTATTTTTTAGTAGAGACAGGGTTTCGCTGTGTTAGCCAGCCTGGTCTCGAACTCCTGACCTCAGGTGATCCATCCACCTTGGCCTCCCAAAGTGCTGGGATTACAGGCGTGAGCCACCACCCCTGGCCTCTTCCTCTTCTTACAAGGATACTAATCCCATCAAGAGGGCTTCACCCTCATGACTTCATTTAAACCTAGGCACCTCCCAAAAGCCCCACCTCCAAATGCCATCATTTTGGCCATTAGAGCTTCCACATGTGAATGTGGGGAAGGGGGCACAAAATTTAATACATAATAAGAAGAGAGAATGGGTGATTGCGATTTACCATAAAAATATATTTGAACTTTATATTTGGTTCTATAACAGTTTTTTTTTTATTTTGATGAAAAAATCCTATGTCACTTTTGTCCCCTAAGTCCCTCAAGAAAGTCCATGCTCCAACAAGAGGCATCTTGGAACTGAGACAGCCAGGTGGGAAGGGCTCCTGGCAAAACTCCAATCTGTATGCGCACTGGGAGGAATGAACAGTGGGATGGAGCCATGGAAGTCTGCACCATTTTCAGCAGGGAAGGGCCTGGCCCCTCCTCTTCCTGTGTGAAACTTGAGATTCAAACTGCGAAGTGGAAAGCGCACCTGTTTCCCTTTTTACCCAGTAAAACTCTGCTTTACTCACCCTTCAAATTGTCTGCAAGCCTAAATTTTCATAGCCCTGTGACAAGGACCCCGTCTTTAGCTGAGCTAAGGAAAAGTACCGCAACAGAACTTTGCCTGATCCCTGGTATCATCTTCTCAGCTCCCTGCTTATCTGTGCCTTAGCTGAAGAATCTTGACCTCAGAGGCTTACGTGTCCTCAAATAGCAGGGAGTAAGACCCTTCAGATAAAAAGTCTGACTCATAACCTCATTAAGCCTTGGGCATAGGACTTGCTCTGGGCATTCTATGAACACATGAAGATCTAGATTCTAGTGCAAACAAAGACAGAAATTCTCCTTTCTCATCCCAAGACAGCAGCTCTACAAATCTCCCTGACTACCCCCAGGAGCTCCCATCATTTTTTTGTTGTTAGTTAACATTATCAGTTGTCTCTGTACAATTAGGCTGCATAACAAGCAACCACAAAAGTTCTGTGGTATAAAACAGTAACTTTTTTTTTTTTTTTTTTTTTTTGCTCATGACTCTATGAATTGGTTGGACAGTTCTTCTGATCTTGGCTGGGCTTATTTAAGCAGTTCTTCTTCTCTTGCTTGGGGGTGACTCATAAGTCTGACCATACACTGGCTTTTAGTTCATGTGGAAGGGTCTTGGCTGAGATGACTGGCTTTGCTCCACATGGTCCCTCATCCTCCAGCCAGCTAGGCCAGGCTTTTTCTCATGACAGAGAGAATAGAGAGCAGAGGTGTTATAAGGCCTCATAAAGCCTGGTTCAGAGGCAAGGCCACATTCTCTTGGCCAAAGTAAATCAAAAGGCAAACCCAGATTGAAGGAACAGAAAAACAGACTATACTCTTGATGGGACAAGTAGCAAGATCATATTGCAAAGGGCACAGATTCAGGGATGGGTAGAGAACTGAGGTTGTTTTCTCAGTCAAAAGTAGGCACTCTGAGCCATCTATTTTATAAGCAAAATTCTATGTTCATTTCCTCTTTCTGCATATTGGTTAGTTACCAAGGCCAAGGAATTGTATTGGAACTCAGGATGGAGTATTGCTGTGGGAAGATTTTAAGTCCTCTTTGGACATGCATTTTAGCAACTTATACACACTGGTTGACAGGAGGAGGGGGAGTACGGATCTTCTCTAATAAGGACTGCCTTGAAGTCTGTTGGTTGACTGGTGATGAGTCAGACTGAGACAAATCCTGGAGAGAAGTGAGATAGATTTGTGAGAAATTTATTAGACTTGTGACAATTTGGCATCTGCTAGGGCAAAGATTTCAATCATGTGGAGAAAGAAAAGACTGTCAAAAATGTGGAAGAAAAAGATTATGTAAGTCAGTGATGCTTAGATATATAGTAGGAAAATACATCATATTTTGGAAGCTAGTCTAAGAAACTTCAGTAATTATGAGTCAGATTTATAGCTCATAAAATGTAGTTTTTTTCTGGAGATTACATACCACAGTTAAAAGAGAATATACTAAAGAAGTTTATCCTTTCATTTTACACTAGATGTCATTACCCTAGTCAGATGTTTACTTCTCTTTATCTACAACTCAAGATGAATGTTAAGGAAAGGAGGGAAAGGACTTCATCGTTTCAGGAATAGTCATGCAAAGTAAATTTCAGAATCTAGAAGGAAGGGACACAGAGAACTACGTTGATTGAACATAATATTTCATATGTGAGACACTGTGATGGGCACATTATGTCATTTAATCTCCACCACAATATTGTGGGATCGGCACTAATAGTCCCTGATTTTACAGGTGAGGAGGCAGAGGCTCAGAGAGGACAAATAGCTTGCCTCAATTTGCACCACTAGTGAGATCCAAAGACACACATTCAACTCTAAACTCCTGTTGTCCTTTTTTTCTTGGCTGCAATTATTCCACTGCAGCAAACCACTGCTGAGACAGCCAGGTCGGAGGGGGATCCCTGAAAAAATTCCAACTGGCCTGCGCACTGGCAATGCACATTGGGGTGGAGTCACAGACATGCGCTCTTCGCAGTGGGGAGGAGCCTGGCCCCTCCTCTTCCTGTGTGGAATCTGGGATTCAAACTGCGAGACAGGAAGTGCTCTAGCAGGAGCTCTGGTCTTGGAGAAAATCCATGGTCCCCCCTTTTTTTCATTTTCACCCAATAAAACCCTGTTTTACTCACTTTTCAAATCGTCTGCGAGCCTAAACTTTGCGGTCATGGGTCAAGGACCCCATCTTTAGCTGAACTAAGCGAAAGACCTGCAACACTACCATCTTGGGTAACCTCTTTCATATCTTTTTAATTTGAAAAATTAAAAAGTTATTGAATTTGTTTTGTTCATTGTTTGTGTGTTTATTTCCTCAAAGACAGAGAAAGGAAGCCCATTTAATGCCACATGAAAGTCGTATTCTTTCTTCCTGGTCTTGCTCTAGATTGATCTTTGTTAATCTAAAGACAAGAGACTCACCCTCAAGGGCAAAAGCCAGCAGGAATGATAAATACCACTGATGCCGTGATTCCATAGTTTACAAATTTGAGGAAGAGCTTTGGTCCAGGGCAGGGTTAGGGAAGAAAAGTGACAACCACTCATCTAGGCAGATGCCCTGGGGCACTGTTGGGGTGGCCATGCCAGCATCCATGGTGAGGTAATTCCGAAGAACAGCAGGACTTATTCATTCATCCCACAGGCCTTCTCAGACAGTTAGGGGAAATGACTTTCAGATGCATTTCCTGTTAGCCAAAAAAAAAAAAAAAAAAAATCCCATAGTGGTACTACTCAAATAGTGTTTTTAAAATCCTTTTTTTGTGTTTCCTCTAAAAGTACTTTCTTTTGCAAGAGATTTTCCAGATGTGATATCATCCTAAATATTCTTTGACCAATTTCATCACCAGTTTACTTCAAATCTAGACAGTTTGTCCAGCTTTACAAGATAGTTAGGGTCCCTGCAAGAACCAAAATAGTGATGAGAGGAACAGTTTGATTCCATGGCCAGTGGGAGTCATGTGCAACCTGTCTGCTGGTTGAACATTTACTACATAACTCAGAGATTGAATTCACTGGTTCTGGAGTCATGTGGAACATTATAAATAAAGCGGTTAAGAAAATTACAACTGGAAACTTGAAATAATGACTGACTTACTGGTTCTTCCTGAATTCTTAAGAATAGACTGTCCAGAATTGTTGCAGAAGCTGACACCTCCAAAATTGTCATTTGGTTTCCTGAGTAGAGTTCAGAGTTCAGAACTTCCTACTTCCCTCTCTCAGTTTTTCCTCAATGATTCTCAACCAGAGGAAGCAGTGTCCCCTCAATCCCTGCTCCCAGGTTCCCCAGGGTGGGGTGTAGGTAGAGAAAAATTAAATCCAGTTTTATACAGATTTGCTCTTCTGTAAGATTCTTGCCTCAAAGATAGGAGAAAATGAGAGAATGCTGGCATCTTGTTGATGAGTCACTTGAGACAATGCTAAGTCATTCTTAGAAAAGGATAAGGAAATAGACATTCAATATTGAAGTTTGGAGTTGGAGACAGTTCCAGAACTTATTATGGAACTAACATTTGCTACAGATAAAATCTAGCTGTGAAAGACAAGTCTCCTATCAGGAGAATTTTTTCGGTCCTGTGAAATTTGGCAGCTTCTATCAAAAGAACAGGAGGTAGAGACCAGCAGCTTTGGCCAGAGTGGCTAGTAATTGATGTCTGTGTCCCTGGTTTGAGAATCCCAGCTTTGTTCAAAAGAAATTCTGGCTGACCCTGCCCACTTGGTGGACTCAAGAGTCCTCAGCAGTCCACGGAGATCCCAGTTACAACCTCAACAGCATGAGGAGGAGGATAAAAGACACACTGTCAATGGATAGTGAGGGAGTGGCTGCCGGAGCCTTTGGGACCACCCAGTCTAGGAAACCTGGGAATCTGCCCTCTCCTGACCAGACCTAGACAGCACAGTATGGGCAAGATTATAAATGGCATTAGCATTTCACAGACCCAGGAAAAGGTGGGAAGGGGAACAGTGAGTGAGATCTTGGCAATATTTTAGGTAAAACTTAGCTCTGCAGCTGCCAAGTGACCCTGATTGTGTGCATCAGAAGAACCCACTGTACATGTGAGGTTGATTTGGCTTTGGCAGCTGTCTCTTCACTGATCATTGGGGCTGACCTGACCCGCTTGGCTGGCTCAGAGGAGGCCCTTTCCCTCCCAGACCAGCAGCCTCTCTTCTTTGACACTTTGTTCCCATCAGATACAACTTCTGTTACTAAACCTCCTGGGATAGGAGACCCTTCCACCCACCTCTCTGTGCCCACTTCCTACAGAAAAGGGATCAGGATCAACCAGGGCTTTGAGCCATATTTCAATTCTAAACGGTCATTTGTTTTTACAATAAGGAGTAAGCCGGCATGTGTCTCCTTTGGAATTTGTAAGGAATTCCTTTGCCCAGAGGGATGATGACTTGGGCATCAATTTCCACTTCCCTGTTAAATG
Organism: Cacajao melanocephalus; assembly: GCA_963573385.1. Taxonomy (NCBI): domain Eukaryota; kingdom Metazoa; phylum Chordata; class Mammalia; order Primates; family Pitheciidae; genus Cacajao; species Cacajao melanocephalus. The sequence goes on from CAUYLG010009558.1 coordinate 51,200, forward strand.
CCCTCCTTAGGAAGTCACCCAGAAAAACCATGCTTAGTCATCAGCAATCAAATGTATAAAAATCATGAACTTGTCTGAATCACCTTTCTGGTAAGGAAATAATCAACTAGAAGTCAGTTTGAGGTAGCTGTTGACGAATAGTAAGCAACCTTCACCTTCAAGTCAGCTGTTTGTTTTAATTAGTGGCAGTGGAAAAGCATGACCAATTAAGGCTTACACTCAGAAAAATAATAATAATAATAATAATAATAATAATACAGTATCGGGGAGATGCAAGAACAAAAGGAAAAATGAACAAGATTTTGAAAGCCTGCTGTTATAATTCATATATTTTTAAAATTCCACATTTTTATAAAGTTCAGTTTAGCAAAGATTTTTTTTTTGGAGTGTTTACTGTGTGCTAGACAATCTGCTAAGTTCAGGAGGTAGAAAGATGAATAAGACCAAGTATCTCTCCCAGAAAAACTATGCTAAGCTCATGGTAGACATTCAATAAATGTCAATTCTCTCTCTCTCTTTTTTTTTTTTTTTTTTGCTAGTGAGAAAAATTCTGTATTCATGAATATATATTGTGATTGCTAAGGGATTTTTTTAAGCAATCTACTGTGGCAGAGAAGGCTAGCTATCCTCCCAAATACATTCTTACATTCTTTGGACACAATAATAGACTACATTTCCCAGCCTCCTTTGCAAATAAATGTGACCATGTGATTAAATTCTAGCCATTACCATGTGATCAGAAGTAATGAGTTGCTTCTATGCTTAGGATTTCTAATATATGGTCATAGCTTCACCATCTTCACATTTTAGGCTACCGTGGCATAAAAAATAGATTGTTCTTCATTCTGAGGCTCTTCTCTGAAGAATTCTTAAACAGGGGGATGGGCAGGATCAAATTCACTGTGAGTAAAATCCTTCTGGTAGCTGGTAGGAGATGGATTGCAGGACCAGGGAACATGATAGGGCAAGCAGAGTAGTTTGTTGGCTCTTGCAGGAATTCAGGGGAAAAATGATGAGGGCCTGAAATAAACTACCTCTGGGTATTTAGAATAGAAAGCTAATTAAATATATTATTGTCAGTCCTCAGTTGCTAAAAGTTATTTGAAGGCAGATGGGGATGGGAAATATAATAGCTTTGTCTCGATCCCATAACTCAGTGGACACAGCCAAGGAGAAAGGCTCCCACCACTTTTTCCACTTCCTCTTGTTTCTCCAGATCCTCCTCCTCCCCACCTCTGGTGATTTTCTATTTTTCAAACATCAGGCTGTACCCTCGAGTACACATACAAGGAGGATAATGACCGTGGAAACTCCAAATTGTATAATGGCACTCCACAGTCAAACCATAGTCCAATACCGCTATAAATTATTTATTAAAATGTCTTTAGTCAGCAATTCTTATGATTAGCCTTTGGAAAGAATCTTGCTGGAGAAAAATACTAATCAACAGAAAGCATGCAAAAGGAATACTTAGCAAAATACTTCAGACTAGATGGGTTAAACTGGAAGGCAGGAAAAAAAGATGAGAAAAATATTTTAACATATAATTTATAACAATTTTTGTAATAAGAGGAAGAAATGTAATAAATAACAAATTGCAAAAGACTTAGGCATCAGATTAATCAGGCACTAGAAAACTGCAAAAGGCTTGATGGTCTAAACCATTGCCAGGATACTGTAGAGATGCATTTACATCCTTGATCTTAATTAGGTAACTTACATTTTTGCAATACTCTGCCATAGCAAAGCATGCTAACATTGTCAGTCTGAACCTCAGAATTTGAAGTGATATCTTTTGACTTTGATTTTACAGATATCTTTTTCCTTAATGAAACTGGGGAGGGAGAAGCTTTGTAAAAGTTCAGAAATATATTGTTTCCCATTATTTAGTTTTAGTGTCTTTCCTTTGGCCTCACTTTCAGCTATAAGAGTATGGTATACCTTTAGCTACATATAAATATTCCTGGAACTTAATATTTGATTGATTTGTAAATCCTAAATTAACTATCCAAACTTTTAGGAAAAACTACAAGCCCTACTTATTAACAAATTTGACTTGGGAAAGAGGTAAACCATTTTGGCAGTCTGAGAGGTTCTAGCTTTGACTATAAGGAAAGGAAATTTAAAAAAAAATACTTTTCTGTCTCATGGTGTTCTTAGTAGACAGAAGAATGTTCATTCTTTGAAGATGAAATGTAGAGTCAGATTAACAAGGGAAACATCTGCCAATAGAAACAGCAGTGAGAATTAGTTATGCGTTCTGGAAAAAAATAAGATTTAGCCCAACTATGTTGATATTACTTAGTAAGATTGAACAACAGAATTGGGAACAATATTTCTTATTGAACTATTTTATGGAAATGCTATGAAAGTAATTGAAAATAGAAACATTAAATTGCTTCAGCAGAGAGAATGAGTATTTCTTTTCTTCTACCCTCAACATTTTGCAAATCTATAGTAAGAGCTTGGAAGAAGAATACAAAAAAAAAAAAAAAAAGCACCTCAATATGTGGAACAGATATGGAAGTTAACTGTGAAGCACGGTTTTATATAGAAAACTTTTTCCCACTGACTTTCTTCTTAAAATGGAATGAATATATTCTACTGCTTCAAAACAAAAATGACTTCCAGATGGAAATAAAAATTGAACCCAAGAATGCAACATCTTTTCTATAGCATACATTTAAAGTAAATTAAATTGGCCATGTTACTCATATTAACACAGAAAATACACATGCCAAAAGTGAAAATCATAGAAATGTCAAGCCACTGTGTAAGGGGATAATGCCTTAAGATGTGGCCTTTCCAGGTACCTAAGGCTTCACAATATGCTCATAATTCCTAGATTCAAGTCTACCCCACTTCATGGTTTGTTTTTAAACCTTGCTGTCAGTTACTAATCTCTATCAATTCAGTTTACATTGAATTTAGGGGTCATTGATCAGTAAATTATTTGAGATCAGTTATAACCACTAGGGGAACAATCCACTGTGCCATGATGGTTTTTATACTTACATTGTGGTTGGCAAACCTCTTATTACCAGTCTTAGTAAAGAAACTAAGACTAGGCATCAAGAAACTTTTATCACAATTTAATATTGCTATGATATCTAAGCATGCACTCTAAGTAGGTGTGATTTATTCAATTACAAATAGACCAAAATAATCAACCAAAGATAGATGGGATTTTTTTTTTAAGTCTTTCACCACAAATAGATTGAGAAGTATTGGTCTACATTGAATTAGGAGATATAATCATCATCCAAGTGTAGGGACAGGAAGATGCCAGATGGGAAGAAGAGAAATATTTTGATCATCCCAAAGTTTATTTTTTAAAAAAACTAGAGTTTCCAAAGAGCAATGGGCATCACTAAAAGCGTAATCCACCTTCTATATTTGGAAATTGGGGTATGGTCAGGGGAAAGCCAGAGCCAAATTCTAGTCTGGCAGCTAATTTTCAAAATTCATTATTAATAATAACACATAATACATAGTCAATAAAATAACTCAAAATTATAGTATCCAGAGATAATCCCGCAATATTTGAAGAATATGTTCCTCAATTATTTCTCACATCATACAGTTCACTTAGTTAATCATAATTATTTTCAAATTCAATAAATATACATCTCCATCAACATTGTTAATAACTGAAGAATATTCCACTTTATTAATATTCTATAATGTATTTAAACAATCTGCTACTTTAAAGTATTTAGATTATTTAGGTTAATTATGTATCTTTTTCCATTCTCTACTTTTAACCTATTTGTGTCCTTATAGTTGAAGTACCTTTCTCACATGTAGCATATAGTTGGGATAGTTGGGTCTTACCTTTTTTTTCTACTTTATTTTAGGTTTGGGGGTACATGTGCAGATCTGTTATACAGGGAAATTGCATGTCACTGAGGCTTGATATACAAATGATCCCATCACCAAGGTAGTAAGGATAGTTCCTGGTAGGTAGTTTCCCAATTCATGACTTCTTCCCACTCTCCACCCACAAGCAGTCCTAAATGCCTATTGTTCCCATTTTTGTGCCCGTGTGTATTAAATGTTTACCTCTCGCTTGTAAGTGAGAACATTGCAGTATTTGGCTTTCTGTTCCTGAGTTGGTTTGCTTAGGATAATGACCTCCAGCTTCATCCAAGTTGCTGCAAAGGACATGATCTTATTCTTTTTTATGGCTGCATGGTATTCCATGGTGTTTATATACCACATTTTATTTATTCAGTCCACCATTTATGGGCATCTTGGTTGATTCCATGTTCAGTGAACGTGCAAGTGCATGTGTCTTTTTGGTAGAATAATTTATTTCCTTTTGGTATATACCAATAATAAGATTGCTAGGTCAAGTGGTAGTTCTAAATTCTTTGAGAAATCTCCACAGTGGCTGAACTCATTTACATTCCCATCAGTAGTGTGTATGTGTTTCCTTTTCTTTGCAGCTTCACCAGCATTTGTTGTTTTTTGACTTTTTAATAATAGCCTTTCAACTGATGTGAGATGGCATCCTATTGTGGACTTTGTCTGCATTTCTCTAATAAGTAGGGATGATGAGCATTTTTCTTTTCTTTTTTTTTTTTTTTGGCAGCATGTATCTCTTATTTGAGAAATGTCTGTTCTGTTCTTTGCCCATTTTTTTAGTGGAGTTCTTTTGTTTTTGCTTGCTGATTTAAGGTTCTTATAGATTGTGGATATTACATCTTTGTTAAATGTATAGTTTGCAAATATTTACTCCCATTCTGTAGGTTGTCTGTCTGCTCTCTTGACAGTTTCTTTTCCTATGTAGAAGCTCTTTAGTTTAATTATGACCCACTTGTCAATTTTTGTTTTTGTTGCAATTGCTTTTGGGGACTTAGTCATAATTTATCAATCAAGGCCAATGTCCAGAATGGCATTTCCTAGATTTTCTTCTAGGGTTTTTATTGTTTTACATTTTACGTTTTTGTCTTTAATCCATCTTGAGTTAAATTTTGTGTATGGTGTAAGGAAGGGGTCCAGTTTCAATCTTCTGTATACAACTAGCCAGTTATCCTAGTACCATTTATTGAATCCTTCCCTATTGCTTGTTATTGTTGACTTTGTCAAAGATCAGCTGACTGGAAGTGTGTGACTTTTTTTTTTCTCTGTCCTGTTCTACTGGTTTGTCTGTTTTCATACTACTGCCACGATGTTTTGGTTATTGTAGCCTTGTAGTATAGTTTGAAGTAAGGTAGTGTGATGCCTCCAAATTTGTTATTTTTGCTTACAATTGCCTTGGATATTTGGGCTCGTTTTTGGTTCCATTAGAATTTTAGAATAGTTTTTTTCTAATTCTGTGGAAAACATCATTGGTAGTCTGTTGGGAATAGCATTGAATCTTTAAATTGCTTTGGGTAGTATGGCCATTTTAACAATATTAATTGTTTTCAATCCATGAACATGGAATTTTTTCCATTTATTCATGTCATCCCTAATTTCTTTCAGTATGTTTTATAATTCTCATTGTAGAGATCTTTCACCTCCTTGGTAAGCTGTATTCCTAGGTATTTTATATTTTTGTGGCTACTGTGAATAGGACTGCATTCTTGATTTGGCTCTTAGCTCAAACGTCATTGGTGTATATAAATCCAACTGATTTTTGTACGTTGTGTGTGTATCTAGAAATTTTACTGAAGTTGTTTATCAGTTTCATAAACTTTCTGGTGGAGTCCGTAGGGTTTTCTAGGTATAGAATCATATCATCTGCAAAGACAGTTTGACTTCCTATCTTCCTACTTGGATGCCTTTCATTTCTTTCTTTTGACTGTTCTGGTTAGGACTTCAAGTACTATGTTCAATAGGAGTGGTGCATCCTTGCCTTGTTCCAGTTCTCAAGGGGAATGCTTCCAGCTTTTGCCCATTCCACCAGTATTATTTTACATCTCATAATAATCTCTGAGTATGATGTTGGCTGTGGGTTTGTCATAGATGGTTCTTATTATTTTAAGGTATGTTTCTTTGAGGCCTAATTTGTTGAGAGTTTTTAACATAAATGGATGTTGAATTTTATTGAAAGCCTTTTTGCATCTATTGAGATGATCATGTGATTTTTGTTTTTAATTCTCTTTATATAGTGAATCACACTTACTGATTTGTGTATGTCGAACCAACCTTGCATTCCAGAGGTAAAGCCTACTTGATTGTGGTGAATTAACTTTTTGACATGCTGCTGGATTTGGTTTGCGAGTATTTTATTAAAGATTTTTGCATCTATGTTTATCAGAGTTATTGGCCTGAAGGTTTCTTTTCTTGTTATGTCTCTACCAGGCTTTGGTATTGGAATGATACTGGCTTCATACAATAAGTCAGGGAAGAGTCCCTCCCCACTCAATTTTTTTTGAATAATTTTAGTAGCATTGGTACTAGCTCTTTGTATATCTGGCAGAATTCAGCTGTGAATCCAACTGGCTCCAGGCTTTTTTTGTTCGGTAGGCCTTTTATTACTGATTTAATTTAAAAACTCATTATTGATCTGTTCAGGGTTTTAATTTCTTCCTGGTTCAATCTTGGGAGACTGTGTATTCAGAAATTTGTCTATTTCTTTTAGGTTTTCTAGTTTGTGTGCATGGGGTGTTCATAATGGTCTGAGGATCTTTTGTAATTTTGTGGGGTCAGTTGTAAAGTTGTCTTTGCCATTTCTGATTGTGTTAATTAAGATCTTCTCACTTTTTTCCTTGTTAATATAACTAGTGGCCTATCAATCTTGTTTAATCTTTTGAACGACTAACTTTTGGTTGTGTTGAGCTTTTGTATCTATTTTTACGTCACAGTTTCATTCCGTTCAGCTCTGATTTTTGTTATTTCTTTTCTTCTGCTAGTTTTGGGATTGGTTTGCTCTTGATTTTCTAGTTCCTCTAGGTGTGATGTTAGATTGTTAATTTCAGATCTTTCAAACTTCTTGATGTAAGTGTTTTGCACTATAAACTTTCCTCTTAACACCATTTTAGTTGTGACCCAAAGATTCTGGTATGTTGTGTGTCTGTTTTCACTAGTTTCAAAGAATTTTTTAAAATTCTGCCTTAATTGTATTCTGAAAAGTCATTCAGGAACAAGTTGTTTAACTTCTATGTCATTATATTATTTTGATGGATCTTCTTGGTATTAATTTCTACTTTTCTTGTGCTGTGATCTGAGAGTGTGGCCAATATGATTTCTATTTTTTTTAATTTGTTTAGACTTGCTTTGTGAACAAACATGTGGTCAGTCTTAGAGTATGTGTTGTATGTAATGTATATTTTGTTGTGGGGTAGAGTGCTTTGTAGAAGTCTGTTAGGTTCAATTGGTCACATCAAGTTTAATCCCAGAATATCTTCATTAGTTTTCTGCCTCAATGATCTGTCTAACATTGTCAGTAGGGTGTCAAAAGTCCCCTAGTATTATTCTGTGGTTTTCTAAATCTCTTCATAAATCTCTAAAAGCTTGTTTTATGAATCTAAGTGCTCCAATGTTGGGTGCATATATATATTTAGAATCATTAAGTCTTCTTGTTGAAATAAGTTAGACCTTACTCTTTAATCTTATATAACAATCTCTGCCTCTTCATTGGAGTGCTATATCATCTACATTTAATATTATGATTGATATAGTTGAGGTTTGAATCTACCATCTTGTATTTGTTTTCTATTTTTTCCTTCTGTTATTTATTCTTTTTCTCTCTTCTATTGCATTCATTTTATTTCTTACTATTTCATTTAATCTCCTTTGTTGGCATATTAGCTGTAACTTTCTTCTGTTGTTATAGTAATTGTTTTAAGATTTATAATATACATCCTTTACTTCACATATTGTACAAGAACTTTAGAACATTTCTCCCCTCCTGGCCTTTGCACTATCTTTGTCATACTTTTTTTTCTATGTATATAACAACTTTGCATACTTTTTTCTTTACACAATTATCTTTTTTAAAGTCTGCAGTAATTTTAAAATGACTTTCATCTTTATTCTCATAAGATTCCATCTAGTGTTCTTTTGTTACCATTTTTAGTGTTCTTTGTTTGTGTTTTTTTTGTTAAGATCATATTTTTATTTGGTATCATTTGTATTCTGCCTGAAGGATTGTTTCAACTTTTCTTTCAGTGTTGATCTGCTGGTGATTACTTCTTTCAGTTTCTGTGTCTTAAGATGTTTTTGTTTTGCCTTGGTTTTGGGAAGATAATTTCACTGGGTATAGAATTCTAAGTTGACATAATTTTTTCTTTCAGTGCATTCAACACAGTGCACTGTCTTCTTGTTTCTAGTAAGAATTTGCCATTCATCTTTAACCTTGTTTCTGTTTGTATTTTGTGTCTTTTTTCCTCTGGCTGCTGTTAAGATTTATCTTTATCACTGGGTGTTCAGCAATATGGTTATGATGTACCTTGCATTTTTCTTCAAGTTGATATACTGGGGTTTGCTGACCTTCTAACATGTATGTATTGATGGTTTATATCAAATTTGAAAAGTTTTCAACTATTACTTTTCAACTATTTTTTCTCTGCTCCTTTGTCTCCCACACAGACTCTAATTTTATGTACACACACATACACACAAACACTTAATCATGTCCCATAGTTCACTTAGGTTCATTCATTACTTTTTTTTTCTTATCTCTGTATTTCATTTGGATAGTTTCTTTGCTATGTTTTCAAATTTACTAATTATTTTAGCCAGCTAAGGTTGCCATACAAACTACCACAAACTAAGTGGCTGAAACCACAGACATGCATTTCTCACAGTTTTGGAGGCTGGAAAACCAACTCAGTTTCTGATGAAGGCCCTCTTCCTGGCTTGCAAACAGCTGTCTTCTCACTGTATGCACACATGGCAAAGAGCAAGTAATCTCCCTCTCTTTGTCTTCTTATAAGGGTGCTAATCACATCATGAAGGCTCAATCTTCATGACTTCATTTAACTCTAATTATCTTCCAAAGGCCTCATCTCTAAATGCCATTACATTTGGGGTAAGGATTTTAATATGTGAATTGAGGTGGAAGGACACAATTCAGTTCATAGCACTAATCTTTTCTTGGACAATATCTAATCTGCTACAAATCCCATCTAGTAGGCTTTTTACTCCAGATACTGCAGTTGCCATTTATAGACATTTGATTTTATGTTTTTTCATATTCCATGTCTTTATATCTTCCAGGATCAACCTTTTTTCTTGCTTCTTGAACATATAAAATGCATTCATAATAACTTTTAATGTCCTTGTCTACTCTATTCTATCATGTGTATTATTTCTAGACTGGTGTCAATTGATGTCTTTTATCATTTCAGGTCATATTTTCTGCTTCTTAACATGCCTTAATTAAATAGCAGACATTTTGATTTTTAACTTCTTGGGTGCTGGATATTTTTGTATTCCTGTAAATATCCTTGAGTTGTGGTCTGAAGCATAGTTAAATTACTTGAAAACAATTTTTAATCATTTCAGATCTTGCTTTTAAGGATCTGTCAAGAAGTTCCAACCAGTAGTCTTGTTATAATTTTTCCCAACTGCTGAGAGTTATTTTTACCCTAGTAATTTTACTGAAGCAAAAGCCTTCTGAGTACCCTGTGTAATTCTCTGTTAATTCTTAGGATTTCCACTTTGGATCATTGGAACACGAACTATTCTCAGCTGTATGAAAACAGGCAGCGTTTCCTCTATATCCTGTCAGGTGGCTCTTTTCCTAATTTCAGGTAATTTCCTCACATAGAGGCCCTGCTCTGTATTCAGCTAAGAACTGAGGAGAGACCCTCTGGAGATCGTTAAGGTTCTCTCCCTGTGTTGCTCTCTCTTTTCTGGTACTCTGCCCTGGAAGTTCAGGCCAAGACCTGCCCAGGCTCTTGTCTGTAATTCCTTAACTCAGGTGGACTCAGGTAAGACCTCTGAACTCTCCTTCAGTTTCCCTTCCCTGTGCTAATTCCTGAAATCTCCATCTAGGCAGCAAGCTGGGGTTATCATGGGTCTTACCTCACTTGTTTCCTGTTTTTCAAGAAGCACTGTCCTTTGTTGCTTGATGTCTAAAATCCTTAAAAACTTTGTTTCGTTTATTTTTTTCTGGTATTTTGGTTGTTTCAGGCTGAAGGGTAAATCCAGTCTCTTTTACTCCATCTTGACCAGAAGTGCCTTTTTATTGATTTTTAAATTACTTTATATATTAAGAATCTTAACCTTTCATCTCTCTTATATATTGAAAATTATAAGCTATATTTAGCTTAATCTCTATGGAGTTAGTGCTGAACTCCAGGTCAAAAAGAAAAGAACTGAAAAAGTGCAAAATTCATAGGGTTACAAACTCTTGAGCTAGACATAAGCTAAATTGGTTCTGTAATTTGGAAGTTGTATAATGGTGATACGTCATGTACTCAATTGGATTGCCCTTTATGGGACTTTGATAAATATACACTGAGGAATAAACTTTCCTGTAAATATACTAGGTCTATATGTTCAAGTAAATCTTGTTTGAAAGAAGCTAAGTATGAAAACACTAAATGTAACTATTTAACTTATTTCTTCATATAATAAATATATATTAGCATTTACTGTGTCCCAAGGGCTTTTCTAGACACAACAAATGTCATTTGATATTAAATATGAATTATAAAATAAATATTAACACATATCCAAAGGAAGAGAAAGCACTGACACTTCCTAGGTTTCCCTAAAATTTTTGGCAAATAAGTAGTTAGTACTAACATCTTTCAATCCTTTAAAGCACATATCTTTTAAATTTTTTTTACCTGATAAGTTGAAGAAAAACAAAGCAAGATTCTTCTTTTCAAATGAGGGCAAATAAGAGTTTATTGCAAATATATCACTCAAATAGTATCGAATGGGATTGACTTATTAAAAGAATATGAAAATATTTGGCCCCTAGTAAATTATGTACAGTATCAGCGTATCAGACGTTCAAAGAAATTTAGTGCATCATAGATAGATAATGCTGTCATTTAAATCTCTACAGTGATTTGTTAAAAATGAAATTTATGACATTTCCAAAGTTATAAATGATGCAAATAGAGGGTAAAAATAGTTCAAAAACTGTAGGTTTGGATTATTCATTAGAATATACTTAAAATTCAGTATGAAAATCCCAAGGTAAAGTCAGTTTTCCAAAATTTCACCAAATTATTTCCATTGCCAATTTAATACAATCAATACAATTATCAGTATCCACTATAATAAATTAATCTACTACAAGTTAATGACTACACATTACTCACTAGTAGACTCTACTTCAGAATATTAGGTTGGTGCAAAAGTAATTGCAGTTCTTGCCATTACTTTCAATTTTGCACCAATTTAATAATTTTAGGTCTACATTTCCCATGTACTCCTCACATACTTTCTCCTAATGTTATCATCGTAACACTAACAACTATGGTACATTTGTTAAAACTAAAAAAAAGTACCAATGTTGATCAGTTGTATGAAATCACTCAAACACTGTTTGAATAATGAGTTTTAACATGTCTTCTTAAGAAAAAACACTACCATTTTGAATTCAGTTTTAGAGATGCAGCCCTACATTGGCTTCTCTTCAGAAGAATGGAAAATAAGCTTACTTGAACAGAATTTATAATAAAATATCTTCTTGGATGAGAGCTGATATATCTCACATGTTGGGCTTAACTTTAACTCCTATCAGGCACAGCAACCTGGTGCTTTGAGTGCCACAAGCCTCCAGAAAAGTTTATTCTCCTAGTTTTTCCAACAGAATTTTAAAATGTCTCAGATATTTAAAAAACTAATTCACTCAAGTTATATTTATTCTTAAGTTTTCTTTACAAATACGAGGGCTTATTATTTGGCAACGTATTTTTTCCTGTTTATGTATTAATGCATATGTAAGAGTAATCAAATCACACATATTTTTATGAATGGCTCTTATGAAAAGAATAAGATTTCATGAAATAAGAAACTCTCCTGAAAAATCCAAGATGTATAGCTTCTGTCCCCATAGCAACTAACTAACTGGTTGCACCTGGCCCTCCAGGGTAATTAATTTTTTGTGTGCTGGGATGGTCGGCTGCTTCCCAAGGCCAGAAAAAAAAAAAAAAGAGGAGGAACAAAATGACCTTTCTTTAAAACAAAACAAACTTAAATCTCACAGTGAGGAATTAGATATTTGGATTTCCTCTCATTTTATTCTTGCAATGGATTTTTACATTTGAGGAATAAAATGCAAGGTCAGATTTTGAGTTCTGTTGAATTTATTTTTCAGAGATATCAGTTGCATTTGCCACATTTTTATGATCTTGAAGATTTTTTTCTTGCACTTGAGTTAGTTTAGCTGAATCAGTATCTGTATGGCGACACGTATCTGCACAGTGTGCTTCACTTAAAATGAGAAAGGCAAGTATTGGAAGACCTACATACCAAGTATCCAAAGGTTGGTTGTCCTTAACCCTGGGGGCACATTAGAATCACCCGGAACACTTGGAAAACAAACCGGTGTCTAAACCCCACTCTTCTGAAATTCCACTTTATTAGTCTGGGGTGGGATCTGGCTGGCAGTAATTGTCAAAAGCTGATTAAAATGTACAGCAATAGTCAAGGAACAGGATTAAATAGTATACTAATATAGTAAACTTTGACCCAATGAAGTAAACTTCTTTGTAGATAAAGATTGGGTAATGTATAGTAGTTATTAAAATGAATTACTGTTTGTTCTAAGCACGCCTGCTCTACAAATTATTGAAAACTTCAGGGAATGTTTAAGATAGTAGATTTAGAGGATAATGTTCTTTAGTTTTCTTTTATTTTTTCTAAGTATGATACGTATGTAGGATATACCTTCTATCTGAGGAGGTTACAATGCCTGAATCTCAGTGAGCCCCATTTCAGGACATTTTTTTCAGCTCCAAGAGCCAATTGGTAAATTTTTGGAAATTTCAAAAACTATTAAATTGTTAGTAGCTTGAACATGGTAGTAGCTTTGGTCATGCTGACAGTATTTACACTGTGAAAATCAACAAACATTACAGATCAGGTCTTTGTTTCTTCTGGAAAGTGGCTTGTTAAACATCTACCTGCTATGAGAGTAAGATCAAAAGGATGAAATTTGACTGGGCTTCCAATATTTGTCAACCTCATATTTCTACAGATGTAAAACTGAGGCTCAAAAACTTGTCAAGTGACTTGTCAAGGAAATTGCTGGTGGAACCAAGAATAGAAGCCAGCTTGCTAGAGTGTCACATCTGTCCTGACTTTGGTCTACACTGGAGTGTCACATCTGTCTTGACTCCGTCAACATTGCGAATGCTTGTCAAATGTAAGCTCAGCGTTTTACACATAAGCATCTATTCACACTGTTATTTCAGAGGGACAAGTGAAGTCGGAGGTGGAACTCAACTCCAGAGGTGGGGCTCAGACATCAGACCAGATTGAGCACTACAACAGGGAAGAAGTGAAAGCACCTCCTCCTAAGACATGCCCACCAACTGTGCCCTGTCAGTCTACCATTGTCATGGCAACGCCTGGAAGTTACCACCCGTTTCCATGACAACGACCTGACAACCCAGAAGTTACTACCCTTTTTCTAGAAATTTCTGCTAATCTATCTTTTAATTTGCATATATTAAATATGGGTATAAGTATGACTTCTGAACTGATCCTCTGGGCACACTGCCTATGGGGTAACCCTGCACTGCAAGGAGCAGTACCTCTGCTCCTGCTATACACTGCTGCTTCAGTAAAAGCTGCAAACACCACCGGCTTTCCGTTGAATTTTTTCCTGAGCAAAGCCAAGAACTCTCTCTAGCTAAGCCTCAATTTTGGGGCTTGCCTGTCCTGAATCACAAGGTATTTGCTGTTAAGCTTCCAAAATTCTGTAATAATTATGATGCATCCAGACAATGGAGTACTATGCACCCATAAAAGGCATGGGAGAGAATTTTGTGTACTGATACAGAAAGATCTCTAGTGTATATGCCAAAGAAAGGCAAGCAAGTTGTAGAACAGTGTATGTAGTACGCTACCTTTTGTTTATAAAGGGAGAAATAGGAACAAACATGACTGTATTTGAAGGAAAAAAAAAAGAAATACTGGAAGGATAAACAAGAACCTAATGAAAATGATCCCTGACAGGGTAGGAGGTGTCTACTGAAGATAAACAAAGGCTCTGAAAACTGACAGCAACCCACAGTGTTCCCTATAAACATAAACAATTTCACAGAATTTCAACATCACAGGAGGTCGTACCATGACTGTGATAAAACCAAGTCCAAATAAGCCCACTCTGTAATCATATCTGAATGTGGACAGAATCAAGGAAGCCACACAATCACAAAAGTAACAAAATATCCTTCTCTCCCTTATGCGTAACTACTGCTTCTGCTTCTTTTTTTTTTTCTTGAGATGGAGTTTCGCTCTTGTTTTCCAGGCTGAAGTGCAGTGGCACAATCTCAGCTCACCGCAACCTTCGCCTCCCAGTTTCAAGCAATTCTCCTGCCTCAGCCTACTGAGTAGCTGGGATTACAGGCATGAGTCACCATGCCAGGCTGATTTTTGTATTTTTAGTACAGACAGGGTTTCTCCATGTTGGTCAGGCTAGTCTCGAACTCCCAACCTCAGGTGATCAGTGCGCCTCCGCCTCCCAAAATGCTGAGATTACAGGCATGAGCCACCGCGCCCGGCTACTACTGCTTCTTTACCATCACAACTCCAGCTTCACTTTGTGCCTCGTGGCTCCTAGACAAAAATTAAGTTTCTCAATCACTGAATTGCCCTCACCACCTAACAGCACCTAATTGGTCCAATGGGCGAGTCTAAACATGCAGAATAATATACTGAAATATACTGTAATTATGAATATCCAAGTATATGTAATAAACTCATAAAAGAGTAAGAAGTTTATTATTCTAATTTTATTATCTAATATAATGAGCCAAATAAAAGCCTTTGACCATCTTGCCAAGTTCTTTTAACTCTGTGCCTGTAATGAGTAGATTAGCATTTTTTTCTTAGTACTCAGTCCCTGAGTATCAATGTACCAGGCACCAGGGAGTCAACAGTGAGTACAATTTGGTCCCAGTGATGAAGGAGTTTGCTTCCCAAAGGACAAGGCTAACCCGCAGTCCTCCTTCTCAATTCTGTTTAGACACCTGTTACTCAGGAAAGTGTCTGTGTAGTTATTTGATCGATGTCTGTCTCCTGTCTCCACACATGACTGCTCCTGGAGGGCAGGGACTATGCACATCTCCATTACCTGTACACCCCTAGTGCCCAGAAGAGCGTCTGATACAACTAGGCACTGGTACTGAGTTGAATAGCATCCCCCCAAAATTCACATCTACCTGAAACCTCAGAATGTGAATTTATTTGGGAACGGGATATTTGCAGATATAATTATTAAGATGAGGTCACGCTGGAGTAGAGTGAGCCTTAAATCCAGTATGGCTGATGTCTTTATAACTAGACACACAGAGGCTCGCACAAAGGGAAGGAGGACCGGAGAGGACAGAGGCTGGGCACGGAGTGCTGCAGCTGCAAGCCAAGGAAGGCTGAGAATCCAGCAACCAGAGGCTAGGAAGAGCCAAAGAAAGAGAGAAGAGGAATGATTTGCAATGGCCTTCTCATATCTTCAAGGTCTTCTTGAAAGCATGAGAATCTGCGTCTCTAAACAACTTGAAGGCATATGGCATGATGTTTAAAGAACAGAACTTCCAGTCAGACTCTCTGGGTTTGGGTCCTAATCCTACCACTTATTATATGGTGAGTTCTTAGATTGGTAGAATTAACTTTATGATCACTTTCTGCACCTGTAAAATGGGGAAAGTATAACTACCCTTGACTGAGCAGAGGATTAAATGAGATTACACACATGAAGTGTAAGCCAGCATACTGGATAAGGTAACCACATGCCCCAAGTAATGAAGCACTTGAATATGGTTCTTCCAGATTGAGGTGTGCTGTAAGCAAAATATACACCAGATTTCTGACAGTTAGCACAAAAAAAGATGTAAATCTCTTGTTAATAAGCCTTTTATATTAATTACATGTTAAAATGAGGATATTTTTCATATATTGGGTCCAATGAAAATATACTTTTAAAGTTAACATCACCTGTTTTTTGTGTGTCACCTGTTTTGTGTAATTACCAGAAAATTTTAAATTACTTACGTCATTCAAATGTATAGCACTCACATTATACTTTTATTGGCAGTGCTGGAACAAATGGTGTGGGACACAAAATTACCTCCATCTAAAAATATGTGCAGTCATTAAAACTGAGTGTTAGACACCGATTCTAAAGTAGGATATGAAAGGTTCCATAGTGTGCTTGGTTCAGCTTGACGGCTCTTCAAGCCATTTCACTTTCCTTCTTCAGAGTCACCATTTAGTGAGCACTTACTATGTGCCAGGCTCCCTACTAAGTATTGTGCACTCACTGTCTTAACTATAGTTTGTGAGTAATATATGCAATTTATAATACATAATACATAATGTGTGCTGTTTTGAGCTGACATCAAGACTCCTATTATGTTATATGTTACTATGATAATCTTTCTGGAGTAAGAAAGAAATGGTAGTCACAGCAAATGTGCAGGACTTACATGAATCCATGTCATAACCAAAGCGAATACCTCTGACCGGGGTATGTCCCTAAGGGTGTAACACAGATCTGAACATTAAATAATGCGTCTTGGTGGGGAAAGTGTAAGAATCTCTTTTGGAGAGAGAGCAGACAACTGGAAAATCTGTTCAAGCCTAGAATTTTCACGAAGCACCAGTAACCCTTTTAAACCTTAAAGCTCCCTGCCCTGCAGACATGAAATATGAGCCTATTTAAATAACATTTCTTCTCTTCGGAGTTGAGGTGCTGAAAAACCCTCCCCACCCAGCCCGTTGACATTTCAATGGAATTAATCCCTAAAGGAATTGTAATTTCCCATTATGAAGTGATCTAATCCTTGGCATCTATGAAGAGGAAAGAAAAGGGGAGAACAAAGTGTCTGTCTTGTTACTGTTGGGGTTACATTTATGTTGTGGTGCTCGGCAAAAACAAGAAGCATGAGATTTTTCTTGGCACTGACTTGCAGTCCCTGAGCCAAGTGGGGGAAAACCATTAAGAGCTTTGGATAAGGCGTGAACCTTCCCCACCAAGAATCTGTGTTAGGACCTTGTCTGTGGAAGACATAAGCATGATACCTTCTCTTTTTGTTTTCATTAGGCACCCAGATGACTTCTTCCTTTTTATAAGAGGGAGAGGGAGAGAACTTGTTGAGTCAGGTGCAGTAAGAGGTAAGAGCAGGTGAGGGATACTAGTTAGATGTGTCTGCATTGTCCAAAGACAAGATACAGGCAAGTTTAAGGACTATGCAACAAGAATTTGGGAGAGTTCTGCATTTGGGCTGCATGTTTGTAAGAAACGGTATTTCCAGCCTAGTAACTTTATCAAACTTCTGTGGTCAAGCCTATACACCTACTTCATTTTGCCTCATCCTCATCCTCATTCTCGCCTTCTGTATAAACAAAGTGTCTCTCCAAACATGAAGACTGGTTCCATCTGCAGGCACATCCTCTACAGTGGGGCCATCCTCCTTAACCCGACTTCCTTCCCCAATAGTTGTTCTTTCCCTCTCTACCCCTTATGGTTGAGGTGTCTATGAAAGCTGTTTCTGTTTCCTCAACTCCTACATGTCAGCGTACTTAGCCACATTTCCACTGACTCCACCTGAATTGTTCTCACTTTGAAAGACCGGGTCGGCAAATCAACAGCTGTTTTGCCATTCTCATGTCATTTGGAATCCCAGTAACCTTCCACTCAATCCATTCCCACCATCCTGTGATATTCTCTTTCCTGGTGACACAGCACTGTCTTGGCTCTCCAGCAACCTCCCCGCCCACCCTCAGTCTGTTATGCCGGACTTTTAATGTTGAAGTAAAGCAAGGCTCACTACTAGGCCCAATTGTCTTCTTCCTTGACAATCATTTCCAAAGCTATCTCATCCATGTCCGGGGCTCCAGTTGTCCAATGATACACCCCAAATTTTGTCCCCATCTCAGGTCTCTCTTCTAAGTCTAGGCAAGTGATCTATCCAACTTCCAACCCAGCTCTTCCACTGGCATATCTCACGGGCACATCAGGCTCAATGTATTCAGAACTGGATTCCTAAGCTCTCCCCTGCCTGGCTCCCACCACACCCCTGGTCTTGGCTTTCCTACATCTGGTTTTCCTCCAGTGTATGTCATCCCAGGACAATGGCTGCACCATCCACCCACCTGGCTGCACAAGTAGGAACCGAAGCTTCTTATTTCGTACTTCTTTCTTCCTCACTCCTCTATCTAGTTGATCACCAGTTTCTAAGTGTTATTTCATCTCTATTGCAACCACCCTACTGGGTTCATGCAAAAGCCTTCTTACTGCTTCCCACACCCATACTCACTCTCCTCCAAGTGAAATTCCACAATGCAGTCAGAAAGCATTTCAATATCCACATCACATTAATTCACTGTTACTTAAAGCTCTAAAATCACCTTCTATTTCTGTTTGGATATTTCCCAAACTCCTTAGGAGAGCCCACAAAAATCCTATGTTATATGGCCTGCCGTCATCCAGCCTCACTCATATCTACATCACCCCCAGGTCCTCTGTCTCCAACCACACCAGTCCTTTGGGGTCCTCCCCAGAGCCAAGCTCATTCCTGCTCAGAGTCCCCACTCATGTTTCCTTCTCGGCCCTGTCGTCTTCTTTCCCGTGGCTTTGCACCCTTTAGATCTCAGCAGGATTTTTTTTTTTCCATGAAGTAGGTTCTCCTTATCCTCTAACAATGCCAGTTCCCAATGATACATGCTGATAAAAGAAAAACTTCAGCCGAATTAAATTTAAAGGTGTTTAATTGAGCAATGAATGATTAGCCAATCAGACAGCACTCATAATCACAGCGGATTCAAGGAGACTCCAGCTCAGCGACATGGTGAAAGATTTATAGACAAAAAAAAAAAAAAAAAAAAAAAAAAGGAAAAGACATACAGAAATCGGAAGGGAGATACAGAACAGCTAGATTGATTACAGCTTGGCATATGCCTTATTTGAACACAGTTTGAACACTCAGCAGTGTATGAATGGTTGAAGTACAGCCACTGGGATTGACAAAGTCTCAGCTATTGTTACAGGTGCATACTCCTAAGTTAGGCTTTCAGTCTTCTCATTGATTAAGTTAGGTGACAGTTTGTCCACAAGGACTCAAACATAGGAGCACAGAGTCCTTCTCAGGCCATAATTAGTTTGCTTTAACAATGCTCTTCATATAATGTATTTGAGTTTTCACTTTTGCATCATTATAAGCATTATAAGAATTGTAATTAAATTACTAATTTTGTAATTGGCACTTTAAAGCTCATTTCACCTCTCCTTGAGGGCAGGGAAGAAACTGCTGAACCTCTGTACACTGCATATAATAGTTGCCTAAGAAATACCTGTTAAATAACTAACATCCACATGGCACAGGTAGAATATGAGAATTTTATTAAATATATTTCTATAATATCACGTTTTATTATCTGTTAAAAAATGAGTTTAAATACAGTTACAAATATTTGACTTAAAACGTTGGGTGATTGAAGTATTTCTGAAGTCAATTCATGATTATGTAAATTTACAGCAAGCTACTTGGACCTATTGCTGTCTATCACATGATGCTCAGCTGTTGAGGCCAACCTAGCAGAACAGGGACCAAAGAAAGAATGAAACAAACCCAATAGTACAAGAAGTCGCCACATTGACACACTATTGACAACTTTGCAATTATGGTTATCTTCCTGAGAGGTACAAATGCAGATATTGTCAATCAATCTCTGTGAATGAAACTAGAGCTGTGTTTTTTTTTTCGTTATTGCATACCTAAAGAGACATTTTTAGACATTTTTCCCACCCACTGCCCCTCCCATGAAATTATTTTACCACAGATGTATATCTGTGGTTTATACATTTAAAAAGTCAAAAACTTTCATTCCCCAAGACAAATTGTTGTCCCTTTGAGGGTGATATTGTCCCTGCTGACAATGTATGAACTAGACTGATTATTTTAATATAGCAATGCATAATCAACAAATTAATAGGCACCTTTAAATGACTGTCAGAGGATTGAAACGAAGACCATGTCTTTGCTATTCTCTCACTGCTAGATATTGGGCTCCGGTTAACTGGCCTGTGCTACGGAGTAAATTATCTCTCGTTACGGTTGTACTCTACTCCATTTGGGCACTGTGGCTTAAGTCTTTTGCTTTCAGGGACAGTATTTTGTCCAGAACCAATTGTTCTATGCAGGATCCCCAAATGACTGCAAACTTTTGACAGCCTAGACTATTATTTAACAAAAGCAATCTTGAGACTAGAATAATAATATTATCACAAAGGAAAGAATTTCTGGGTAGAAAGTAGTGGAAAGTTTTTGCTTAGCTTAGTATTAGTTATAAAATAAACCATGGAGGACATATCAAACATTTTAAGTAAATATACTTTTCTATGTAAAAGACTCTATTACTCACCAACGATCAAATTACTAAATATATATAATCAAACATAGTTATCATTTGAATCTCTCTCTGCAAGTGATACATTTGCTACATTTCCACTGCCAAAAATGTTTCCCCTTGGGATTTTCTTTTATTTTTTAAGAAAGCCTTTTCAAAAATTAAGAGTTGCATGGTTTTGAGTCTCACTTCTCATTGACCGAGTTTTAAGGCTTTGAGGGACTTTGAGCTGGAAACCATGGTGATGACTCATGTAAATATCACATTAGCATGATAAGCAGCAGATTTTGATTTTGCAGTGGGCTTATACATTTTATCCCTTACTAAAATAGTTTATTGAGATTATATTGAAACTAACTTCAGTAATCGCAACGTATAAAATGGATCTTTTGCAAAGATCTTGAGTTCCAAGGGCGTTTACTGCGCTAAAAACCAAGCTCGTGTACCATTGGACACCTCATTTGACTAGTATTCAGACTCCCTACACAAAATAACTTCTTTGAATGAATGAAAAATTCACAAAAGAAAATAATGTGATCTCACTTAATTAGCTGAAACAACATAAACTTCTTGGAAGAAACCATTTAGGACAAAAGTAAAACAAACAAACAAACAAAAAAGGTACATTTTATATGTATTGGTTTTTTTCTGTGCTGACAAGTACCCGTTTAAGGTGTTCTGTTTTAGGGGAAAACCCCAGTGATGAAATACTAGTGAAGATTAAATTGCCTACCTATTACTTGCTTAGAGGTATTTTGTATTTCTCATCAATAACAATATCAAAAGCAGTTTATTAATTTGTTTTCCTCTTTTTTCTTTGGTAGGTCTTGGGTCTTGGACAAGTCACAACTGTGTTACCTTCAATGAAAACAGCAGACAAATCTTATTTGTGATATTTTTTGTGATTCTCAGAACGTGTCAAGGATCAATGGAAGCATTTGCCTCTTGTCACATTCAGGCCACTGAACAGGTGGCCTGAACAGCCTGGGCTACTGCAAGGATATCTGAACATTGCTGAAGAAAGATACTGCAAAGTGTAGGTGATCGAGAGCAGGACTGAGAAGTGTAGAAAAGATATTAAAAAAAAGACTGAGGGCCTGGCATGGTGGCTCACTCCTGTAATCCCAGCACTTTGGGAGGCCGAGGTGGGCGGATCACTTGAGGTCAGGAGTTCGAGACCAACCTAGCCAACATGGTGAAACCCTGTCACTATTAAAAGTACAAAAATTAGCCAGGCATGGTGGCAGGCACTCATAATCCCAGCTACTCAGGAGTCTGAGGCAGGAGAATCACTTGAACCCGGGAGGTGGAGGTTGCAGTGAGCCAAGATCGTGCCACTGCACTGCAGCCTAGGTGACAGAGCAAGACACTCTCTCTCTCTCTCTCTCTCTCTCTCTCTCACTTTCTCTATGTATATGTGTGTGTATGTATATATATGTAGTGGTTGGAGGTGGTGTCTTTAAATTTGCTTTGTTTTCCTCTGAGAATCTGAATTCCTTAAAATAGCTAAAAGAATGTCTTCAGTCTAACAAGGGAATTATTGAAAACTTATTCTTCACGTACCATATGTCTAAGAAATTAATTTTCATGCAAATCTATTTGATTTGCTTAAGTTATCAGTTCCTTGACATAGACCTAAGTTTTTTCTGACACAGCAAAATAGCAACTTCATTTGGTCTGTGTGCATGATAGACTTTCTAACTCAGCTAAACAAATGCATGTTCTCTAGAACTACCCTCCAATGAACGTAATCAAAATTGCATAAAAAATAGATTTTTAATATTTTCACCACAAAAATAAGATAGTTGCTGAGGTGATGGATATAAATTACTCAGTTTGACTGAATCTCTCTACAATACATACATAAATCAAAACATCACATTGTACCCCATAAATATATGCAATTATTATTGGTCAGTTAAAAATAAGTTTCTAAAAAATCTTGAATGGAATGTAAGCAGAGAGAAGAAAGAAACCCTTTTCTGAATCAAAAATGTCAGTCTCCTAATGTATGAATCATTAATGCTGAATAAGAAGCACAGTATTATCTCATTTCAGCCATTTCTTCTTGCTCTATCTCAGTTCCTTTGTTAAAAAATTAAAATGGGCTTCCTTACTTTTCCCATTATACCTCTCAATATTAACAGTAGTTTTAGCTTATTTATCTAAAAAATACAACTATTTGAACAGTATTGTGGTATTTAAGACAGGTAAAGTTCCAAATATTTTCAAGACAAAATAACAAGCTGAATTGCAGCAGGCTTTCAAGTAGAATAATAAAGTTTACATGCAAGAAAAATGGCACTTTTAGCTTGCTTTGTAAATATGTGTCAAACTAATGTATTCTTGCCCACAATATTTCCTATAATATTTCCATTCTGTTGGGCTTAACTAAAAGTTATTCATCTGTTTTTAAAACTTACATTCTCCCATGCATTGGAAATTGTTAGAGATGTATCATGGGGAGCTTTGGGCAGAGATCCCAGGAATACCCACATTCTACCCTAGCCCAGCCACTCCTCCAATGAGATACTATGGTAAGTAGGTAACAGGGAGGAATGGAGCCAGGAAAAATTCTTTCCTAGTGGACCCTGGGGTGTAAACCTGGATGTAGAGTATTAGTGAGCGAGGCAATAGACAATCATCAGTTGCCCTTGTCTGAAAGCCGCCTATGGCCTCAAAATAAGGGAACTGAAGAGGCCTGTTCTTGCCTTCCTACCAAGCCCACTCTTGCAACTTGTCTGTAGACACAGTGGGAGGGAGAAACCTCAGTGCAGAGCATGCCAGCCTCCGCAAGGAGGAAGAGAGTAGTGGGAGCAATGAGAGAGGCTGCCTCCAGTGCCCAGAGATGCTCACCGAGAGTTATTCAAATCCACCCAATCCAGGTTGGTCTAATCCAGAGAATCTGAGAGCCCCAGAAATCACTGAAGAAGGGAGCTAAGGAAAAAGCAAGATTTCTCCTTCCTGTATCCTCAGAGCAAAAATATACCAACAGGAAAGAAAGAGTGGAAGAAACAGATTGGCCTTTTCCCCACTCTGGTGGAAGAGACACAGAAAGAAGTCAGACTACAGTGGGTGTTAGTCCCGATACTGTGCCTTCACCATAGACACCATGTTAAAAAATGTGGCCCAATTAATATCCTCAACTTTGGGCCTGGTGTGGTGGCTCATGCCTGTAATCTCAACACTTTGGGAGGCTGAGACAGGAAGATCACTTGAGGCCAGGAGTTTGAGATCAGCCTAGTGAGACCCCGACTCTACATAAAATTTAAAAGTAAACTGGGTGTGGTGGCATACACCTGTAGTCCCAGCTACTCAGGAGGCTAAGGTGGAGGATTGCTTGAGCCTAGGAGTTTAAGGTTGCATTGAGCTATGACCTCACCACTGCACTCCAGCCGGGGTGACAGCAAGACTCTGTCTCTAAAAAAACTAAAAATAAAAAATAAATCCTAGACTTTGACTAAATCATAGCCACATTTCTCATTAGGAAATTTGAGGATTTAAGGACATTAATAGGAAAAACTGTGGACTTCAAATCTAAATTTTTGTCACGATTTTACTCTCCAAGATACTTTTACATATTACATACAATATCTTTGCATCTTCATATATGATATACCTGCACACGCGAACACACACACATACACACTCATGCACGCTGATGAAAAATCCTCCTTCCCCAATTTTGGGTAGGAAGCTGCCTTTAAAATTATTCAAATGTATCAGCTTCTGCTTACAGTGAACACTGAGGTTAGAAACAATAGATTGCTCTGCCAACCCAGTAAATATGAACAAAAGATTATGAACCAATAAGAATGAAGTTGACAAAGGGTGATCTATCCTGCTTCATATATCCAGCAAATCTTGGCTAATCTAAAATTCAAAACAGATGGACAACTGAAATTCTTTTTTTTTCTATCTTTGCTACATTCCTTGTTTCTATGTTTCCAACTATGTCCATTTTCCAACTATATTCCTTAATTAAATTTTTCAAAAAACATATCAAGTACCTTCTTTGGAGAAAAAGTATTAAATAAAGTAACCTAGTAATGCCAAAATGTAATAAGGCAGCTACTAGTGTATTTATTTTTATACATTCTCTAGAACAATAAGTATTTCCTGGCAGCTGCTACATGAGGTATTCCCAGCAATCTAAGGTTTTTATCCCACATATATTATTGGAATATTTTGAATCTCAAACTTTAAAGATTTCTCCCTTAAGTTTTCACCAGTTTAGGGGTCACCAATCTGGTGACTCTAATCCTCCTTAAACACCGAAACAACTTGCAATCACGAATTCTAGCAGCAAACAGAACCCAAAGCGGATCCTTTACTTCACAGAACCCACAGCGGATCCATAGAAGGGCTGCTTTTTTGAATTCGTGTTTGGAAAGAAGTCAAATCCTATGCAAGTCTGATAAATCCATTTTCTGACTATAAAGCAAAACACTAACCACTGTGGCCAGCATGATGGTTATGATGTGTCAATTTGACAGGGCACAAAGTGCCCAGGTATTTGGTTAAACGTTATTCTGGGTGTGTCTGTGAGGGTGTTTCTCAGTGATATTCACATTTGAATCGGTGGAGAGAGTAAGGCAGATTGCCTTCCCATTGTAGGTGGGCCTGATCCAATCTGTTGAAGGCCCAAATAGAACCAAAGACTGAGTAAGGGAGAATTCTTTCTCTCTCTCTCTCTCTCTCTCTCTCTCTCTCCCTCTCTCTCTCTCTCTCTGTCTTTGAGCTGGAATTCTATCTCTTCTGCCTTCAGACTTGAATTCAGAAGGGAACTTATGCCATCAGCTCTCCTGGTTCTCAGGTCCTCAGACTTGGATTGGAAATATACTAGCAGCTCTGGTGGGTCTCCAGCTTGCCAACTGCAATCTTGAAATTTCTCAGCCTCCATAATCACATGAGTTAGTTCCTTATAATAAATCATACACACGTACATACATACATATACATAGAGAGAGAGAAAGAGAGAGAGAGATCTTTGCACCTTCATGTACAATATACCTGCGTACACACACACACACACACACACATATACACATACTCTCTCTCTTTCTCTCTCATGAATAATCCCCTTCTCCCAGTTGTGAGTAGGAAACTATCTTTAAAGTTCTTCATATTTATTAGCTTCTGCTTACAGTGAACAATTTCTCTCTCTCTTTCTCTCTCTCTCTCTCTCTCTCTCTGCAGATATGGTTTTATGAATTCATGTTTGGAAAGAAGCCAAATAGGGAGAGAGACAGAAAGAGAGAAAGAGAGAGAGAGAGAGAGAGAGAGATGTTTTGTTTTTCTGGAGACTCCAGACTAATATAGTCAGAAATTGTTGATGACCAAATAAGATGCCTTAAAAATTTTTTTTAAGCACTCTAATTTACATGTTGCCCATACCCTTCTAGAAATTTGATCTCTGTGTTACTTAGTGTTATTTTTAGTCATGTCCAAACTATTGGCACAGAAAGTACTGAAACTATGTCCTACAATCAGGCACTGTCAAGGCCACCACGTGCTCTTGAAGGACCCCCCACTCCTTCCTCTCAGCACCTGGATCCATCCAAGTCTTTCGCCTCTACTCACAGTCTCTGCCGGAATATGTTCATTCTCTCTGCACCCTTCTTTATTTAGTTAACTTCTCAGGATCTCTCAGGTCTTTTACAGCGAAGCTTCCTGTAGGAAGGACACAAACTCAGTGTCCCTCCTCTTCACCACTGCAAAACCCTCAGTCACTTTGTGACTAGAACCTCTCTTCTAGAGGTCACCAATATTGGTTGGATGGCTAAATCAATTAATCAAATTATGAATAATAATTTATAAGTTTGGTTCATTGAAAGTCTAGCAGCTATATCAAAAAAATTTACACATTATCATGTAATTTAGCTAATAACTTTAAGAACCATTCATAACAGTGTCAATCGTGATCCCAAAAGACACAGTCTCAAACACCATCATCCTGAACACTGAGATTCTTAAAATCTAAACTGCTAACGTCTAAAATCAGTAACATCTAATTGAATTTCCCAACATAATGATAGATTTAAAATTAGGTACAATCAAGGCTTCTAAAAGTGAATTCCAAGGTGTTACCAATAAAGTTGGGTTTTTCCATTCAGCCCAATGCATTCGGTGGAAAAATTCAGATGAGTGGATTGGCCACGTAATATGGCAATGACGAAAACTTCAGTTTGAAAATGTGTCACTTGTCTGCCTTGGCATTCCTTCCAGCTGACATAATTCCAGCAGCTTTTTAAAAAACTTTTATTTTAGGTTCAGGGGTACATGTACAGGCTTACTATGTATTAGACTTTTGTCACAGGGGTTTGGTGTCTAGATTATTTCATCAGCTTCAGGAGTTTTTAATGAATTAAAGCCAGATTTGCTTGAAGAAGCTGGCAAAGATATGGACTGGTTCCAAAATGATCATGAGCATAGTAGGATAAGAAGACACTTACACAATGGCGTTGAGGTTCCATCACCAGCATTGTTTCTGCCAAATCTGTGATCTGTATGTGAGTGTGTGGCAGGATGGAGTCCCGTGTACCCAAAACAACATAGAAATATGGCACAGAAGATGGGAAAATTGAACAGGGAATGTTCATGTCAACGCATATTAGATCATAGAAGAACTTCAAAAAGAGCAGTGCCACCTAGAAAATAAATGTGAATGTATTTTAAGCAAAGCCATGTTCTAAAAGACAAAAAGCACCTATTCATTGTCATGGAAAACTTCAAAATGTAGTTAATGATGGCGAAAGTTGACCAGCTCTTCTGCACTAGCTGCATGCAATTACCCATAATCTATCCCTGTAATATGCTTTTTCATCTGTCAAATTTTCTTTTTAGTTTTTCTGTTTGTCTGTTTTTGGGTTTGTTTGTTTGTTTGTGTTTGGCTTTTTTCCTCGCTGTTTTAAATTGTCGGCATTATTTTTTACAATTTGCTATTCATCTTCGTATCATTTCTGAATAAATTACGTAAAGATTTTTAGAGAGCTCTAATTCTTTTTATGCTTTTTTTTTTTTTTTGGCAGATTCGATTCCATGAATGTAACTTTGACTTGGCATGTAAGCCTTAAGAATGTATTTAAAAATATTGAAATTTCCTCAATAAATGAAGAGGTTTCTTTTTTATACATCTGTGTTTTTGAAAGGTAAAACTTCTCCAAGATCTCAGTTTTTTGAGGGACTGCATATGCAGTGGTAACCTATCAAGGTTTTCGATCAATCTCATCAAAAGACTTGGGTTGTACATTATGGTATTTCAGATAACCACAATTATATAAGCTATTTCATTATTAATAGAGTTCGTCTGCTCATAACTATAACTGTCATGAGTATGCCTGAGTTATATACTTGTAAAACTATGTGTTATTATTGCCTATGTTATTGTGTAAAGTGGCCTTTGAACTGTCCTGTCATGTTTTCCTATGCTTTTCAAATAAATCCTCTTTTTAAAATGTAAATAAGATCTTTTAAGTAATTTTTCAATTTTTTTTAAAATTGTATTTTCAGGATTTTGATCTTTTGGGATTGTGATTTTCAGGGTGTTAGGCTTTAGGGATTTTGATCTTTGGGAATTTCAACATTCAGAATTATAGTGTTTAGGATTTTTGTTTTTTAGGATTATTGCCCAAACCCATATCACAGATAGCTTGAAATTGCTAGTTATATTGGATTTCAGGCAGGCTAGTGGCAGATAACAAGGACATTTAGGATAGGAATGTTAGGGGCCTTCCTTTATCCAAAACTACTCCTAAATAGTAAAATTACTTCCCTGGTAGAGAAGCCGCAAAGTCAGATTACAGAGCCACAGGTGAACTGCAGGACTAACAGAAGCAATAGTGATCACCTTAACCCTCTGACATTGTGTAGATGTGAGGGTAATAGCCCAAAAACTTAAAAACACTTGGGAATAGATTTATTATATTAAGAACACACAGAACTGATAAAGGATCTTTAAAAAAAGTCTACCTTTTCCCTAGGCTAGACAATTTGGAAGATTTCATATGATCCAAATACATTAAGGAAGCTAAAATTTTGTTTTCCTGGCCAAATTTTTTTCTCTCTACTCATCTTTTTAAAGGTAATAGGAATGTACAATCAAAACATTTAGTCACTGCACTAGTGAACAAGAATTATTCTACCATCCAACCATAGGGACACCTTGCATTTACTACACATAAACCCAGAACCACAGTAACTCCTGGTCTGTGAAATTATTTCTTGCATTATAACAGGTATCTGTTTTCTTGGGAATTGTTAAATTCCCCTTGACCATGGAATAAACATCTGCTCTATATGACTGGTCAAATCAAAGAGCTCTGTAATCCAGGATTTAGCCTCCATCTTTTCTCAGGGCCTAAATCACTTCACGAAACATTTATCTACTGTCTATTCTGTGCCAGTCATTCTTGAGATTTTAAGACAAACTAAACACTATCTCTGCTCTCAATAAGCTTACAGAATACAGAAAGACAAACAGAAATGCAGGGCCTGAACCTGACCTCTTCCAAGAATCCTTTTTTAACTTAAACCATGAATTAACATTAGTGCCGATCCCTTATTCCACTGGCACCAGTTGTCAACTCCAAACTCCCTAGCTAGAACTCTTTTGAAGTATACCACACTCTCACTGTGCCTTCAAAAATTACTTTGAATTAAATATTCCAAGAACCTATTAACATGAAACCCCTTTTAAGATTTTGGCTATAGAGGGTTCCTTCACACCCAGAAGCTAAGTGAGTTTTTCCAGTAAAGTTGGGCTTAATCCTAAATCCTTGAAGTTGTATTGTGATAGCACATGTCAGAAGTTAGCAAGAAAGAAGCCTTAAGCATCAACATCCTAAGGCACCTGAATACTTATGATTAGACAAAAGAGGCTCTCAACATTCGCTATGTAGCAGAATCTCAAGGGGAAATTTTAAAACTCCAGATCTCCAGGTTCCACTCTCAGACATTTCAGTTCAGCCTACCTGAAAATGACTTCCGGTGGTGGTGGTGGTGGTGTTTTAAAATTTTTTAAATTTCTCTAGATCATTCTAGGTTACAGCCAGGTTTGAGAACTGCTCTATACAGAATTTGAGTAGGGTGAGATGTTTTCTTAGCCTCAATAATGCTTGATTGATGTTGAAGAGTATTAAAGACTCATCTTTCTTTACTCTGCTTCTTGAAACCCTGAGAACTCGATACGTCTGTTCCTTTTATCAAAGTGATTTAATTTGTACATAGCGAGCTCCTCAACTCATTCACTCTCTCTTCCCATTCTTGTGTAAAACCCTTACCTAGGGATCCCCTCATAGTGGTTTATCACGCTTAATGCAGCCACACAATTTGCAGAGTGTTTGGTGCATATTGTTGATTTCCTATATTGGTGTTTCACAAAAGGAAAATTCAAAGTTTTGCCAGGTGACAATTTTCCTGCTCCCAATTTTTGCTGGCCCCAGAAGAATCAAACGAGGATTCCATGAATTGCTGGTAATTTACAGAAAGGCAAGGTACATTATCTATCCTACTGGACTATTTTATTTATAACTGTTATATATCTTTCATATGGCAAACCCAGTGAGCTGTTAGTTACCAAAGCACAAAAATCAATGTTGACCTGAGACCTCAGTATTCTCTGTAAGAAACAAGACTCCAATTATCCTTAAAATAGTATACAGAGGATGACTTTTGGTTTCTAATAAAATTCATCTCCATAAATTATTTTAAGTGCTTAAACTGATTGCTGTTACAGAGTAAATGCAAATCCTTTGGTGACTTGCCTGGAGATCAATGCATAAAAACTATCAGCTCACCCAAGTGGGTTGCAAAGTCTATTCGGAGTGAACTGATATTCTTGTATATGGCACAGAGTTCGTGAAAGCATCTGCTTTCTCAACAGATGTTTGGCATTCAGTTAGATGTTTGATTTGGAAGGGTTTATAAGTAAGAAAGCCTTAACTGAACATCTACTATGCTGCCGGAACAGTGCTAGAACCTTTGGGAGATGCAAAAGATCAACCCTTTGGAAAACACGGGTCGAAGAAGACAAAACACATATGATATGAAAACAGTAATGAGCTTCTCGGGGAATTCTGAAGAGAGGGAGGAGGTCAAAGAGAACAGGAATTATGAGGAAAGGCTTCTTGAAAGAGATAGGAACTGAGGTAGGTCTAGAAGGTTGTATAAGATTTAGGGAAATAGAGATAAAAGAGTGCATCTTAGGCAAGAGGAACCCCGTGTCTGCAGAAGTAGTGGCAAAGATGTGTGGGGCCCAGGAGAACAATCAAGCAGGCCTCCATGTGACCCTGAGCTCATTAATAAACACTCTGAGGCTGTCTAGTAATGTGTTCAATGGAGACAATAAGAATAAGCCAGCTGGGTGCAGTGACTCACGCCTGTAATCCCAGCACTTTGGAAGGCCGAGGCCAGCAGATCACGAGGTCAGGAGTCCCAGACTAGCTTGACCAACATGGCGAAACCCCATCTCTACTAAAAATAACAAAATTAGCCAGGTGTGGTGGTGGGCACCTGTAATCCCAGCTACTCAGGAGGTTGAGGCAGAATCGCTTGAACCTAGGTGGTGGAGGCTGCAGTAAGCTGAGATCACACCATTGCACTCCAGCCTGAGCAACAGAGCCAGACTCTGTCTCAAAAACATAAATAAATAAATAAAAATAAGCCAATCAGAATAACGCATCAGCTTGCTGTGAGGATTAAGTAAAAGCAGCTCTCAGAATAGTGTCTAGAACAGGGGCTGGGCTCGTTGGCTCATGCCTGTAATTCCAGCACTTTGGTTGGGAGGCCAGATCATCTGAGGTCAGGAGTTCGAGACCAGCCTGGCCAACAGAGTGAAACCACATCTCTACTAAAAATACAACAATTAGCTGGGAGTTGCAGTGCACGTCTGTAGTTCCAGCTACTTAGGAGGCTGAGGCAGGATAATCGCTTGTACCCAGAGGTGGAAGCTGCAGTGAGGCAGTGAGCCAAGATTGCACCACTGCACTCCAGCGTGGGCGACAGAGTTAGACTCTGTCTCAAAAAAAAAAAAAAAGAGAGAGAGAGAGAGAATAGTGTGTAGACCAAAAGGTATTCAATACAAAGTGGCACTGTTGCTCTACTTACTATCATTGTTATCATTATTATTTAGTCAAGATAAGTATCCAAGAAAAAAGTGGAAATAACCATTGACCGTAGAATGTGGCTAGCTTATCAAATGTTATAAATTTGAGAAGATGGAATAATAAGGAATAGTAATAAGAAGTTTTGAACAAGGGAGCAGCTTAATAAAAAAGAATAGTCAAGGAGGATCAGCCCAGGAGGTAGGTTTGGGCTGTTTTATAGAACAGGAAGGGATGTTCTGACATTCTGCTACTGACCAAGTCATTGACTTAAAGTCACCCTTTTATGAAGGAATCACTAACTGCAATGCCATCATCCACCCGGAAAGGGATTTGGCCAGAAACCATGTCTTTTCTCACCTCGCATGTTAAAAGTCACAAATGACCCTTCTGAGTTATTCTTAGAAAGAAAAATACATTTGCTAACAACATACTCATTAGGAACTGACAGTGTTTTCCCCGAACACCCCTTTTAGCAAGGATGTTGCAGTATTACGACATGCTGATATGTCTATTTTGAGGGGTTTTTGTTTTGGATTTGGTTTGGTTTTGGTTTTTGAGGAGGGAAACAGAGGAAGTGACTTGACAGTAAAATACACCCTCATGACAGAAATAGACCACGTGGTTTTAATTAGGGAAGAGGGTAGTATCTCTTCAGCTTAGCAGTAAATCAGGGCTTTGTGAGATCTGGCCAGCTCTGACAACTGAAGCTCAGCCTCCCCACATTCGGGAGAAGTCAGCTTCTAGTCCTCACATTAGCTGCAGACTAAACTGCAGAGTATGGCTTGGCTTTCCAATCACACTCCACCCTACTTCCACCAGCAAATGCAGAAAAATAGAACTGACCCCCAGGGAGGCTGGGAAAGGCTCTGTATTACTTTCCAGCTTAATAATTCTCTCTACCCCCATCATTTTGATTCATCCAGCAGAAAGGCACTCAGATCAACATCTCTTATCTCCAGGGGAAAGAGTCTCAGAAATTACAAAGTACCCCAAACCAATTTCCTATACAACTTTTGTATGGAAAAAAAAATCATCCTGGACAGAGGAGTGCAAACTGGGTTCCTGTCCAGTTATATCCAATGCAATAAATATTCCTAACAGAAGCCACGGAGACAAGACACACACACACGTACATCAAGAATCCTCACATTTTTCCTGTCTCATCTGAATGCCCAATGTGTACACTTCTGTTGATTAACAACATCAGAGGAATAAACAGCCTTTTCAGGAATGTTTTTTTAAAGGAGTAAAAACCCCGGTATTTCAAATTAGCTGCTTATTGAAATCTCTGAAAGCTTTAGTGTGGATGAAGGTCAAATGCATTTGCTAAATTACATTTTTTGCATTATACCGGTTGAATCATCTGTGAACTTGGGCATCCTTAATGCTAACTTTGCAGCGAGGATCTGTAGCTGACTCCTTATACATTAAGGGTTACTAGAGAAACAGAACATGATGAAAGGAAATACACTCATCCTTTATGAGTCTGTGTTCTTACATGCAATAAGACTTTCTTATTGCGGAATTAAAGACAAGATAAGGACAGACAAGGTAGTTAGTACAGAAGACAGGGTCTTAAACTTCACTCAGCAGAAGTATTGCCTGAAGAACCCAATTCCTGGACCCCAATCTAGAGATTCTGAGGTGAAAAGGAATCTGCATTTTCAACATAAGTCCCAAGTAATTTTGTTTTTTGGTCTTTGTTTTTTGTTTGTTTGTTTGTTTTGGTGGTTGCTAATTTGTTTGTTTTTTATGACTGACTCTCACTCTGTTGCCCAGGCTGGAGGGCAATGGCATGATCTCAGCTCATCACAACCTCCACCTCCCAAGTTCAAGTGATTCTCCTGCTTCAGCCTCCCGAGTAGCTGGGATTACAGGCATGCACCACTGCACCAGCTAATTTTTTTGTGTTTTTAGTAGAGATGAGGTTTTGCCATGTTGGCAAGGCTGGTCTCAAACTCTTGGCCTCAGGTGATCCTCCTGCCTCGGTGAGCCCAGCAGGTGTGAGCCACTGCACCAGGCCCATCCCAAGTAATGTAGATGCAAATTGCCTTTGATCCACACTTTGAGAAATTCTGGTGGAGTTAAATCACTTTAGATGCTGGTATTGAAAGACAGAACTACCTCCCACCATGTGGTCCATATTGTGGCATTTCAGGCGATTCAGCGTATCTGAGGCCCCATTATGACAAGGCATATATTACCAATATTTGCTTGAGTGAGGGAAAAAGCCTCAAAATAATCCACAATTTGTCAAGTGCTGGGTGTTACATGACATCATATTAAGCATCAGGGAATTAATACACATTCTTCACTCCTACCTGGCTCTTCAAAGGACAAACATTCATTTTCAACTAGAGCTATATAACCACTTGCCTTCCCGTAGGGCACATCAAAATCTCGCAAATCTATTTTTGGTCTCTTCTCAGAATAAAAGATTTTTTACCTAAGAAAATTCCATGCTGTAAAGATTTTAAATTTGTAGTTACCAACCCACATATTTCTAAGAATGTTATGAGATTTCAGTCATGAAGCAAAAGGTATAATAAGATCTCTTATAAATAACAACAATTTTGAAAACTCAAAAAACATAGGCATCAATGAGAAAAATCTATCCTTGACCATGCCTCTGTTTACTGCTCTCTAACTCCAAAGCACACCCCAAGAAATTATTGGGGATGATACATTAAAATCAACAAGCCAACAGGTTCTAAGGAAAAGAATCTGGAGTGTGAAGAGTAACGTTTGAACTTTAATGAGCTCATGAACTTCCTTTAAATGTTCTTCCAGGAAGACACATTTGTGCCATCACGTTCAGAACAGGCTCACATCTGGGCTCTGCCTCATATGGGCTGGTGACCTTGGTCAGGTGAGTTGTCCTCTCTGAGCATCAGTTTCCAGATCTTTAAATGTGAATCTCATAATGCCCTGCAAGTGCAGTTATTAAGAATAAATAGAATAAAGAGAGTGGATGGTTGGTAAATCTGATATTTTCCCCATGATGGTGTGAATATTTAATTCAGAAAGAAAAGAAAGCAAGGGGGATAAAGTAAAAATTTAATAAATCTGAAGTCTTTTTAAAAAAGTAGTTAAGAAAATGTAATATATGAGATCACAATGGTTAAGACACAGCTTTTAGTCAGAGAAACTCAGTTTTAAATCTTGATCTGGACTCTTACTAACCTTGTGGCTTTGGGAAAGTGCTTTTAAATCTTTAAGCCTGGGCGTCTCATCTTAAAAATGTGACTGAGATAGAAATACTATTAATAATTTCTAGGAGAAAGAGTATAAACTACTTAGTATAAGGTCTGGTGAAGATAAGCCCTTGATCTGTGATAGTCCTTATTCAAATCATTGTCTCATTATTATCACTATTACTCATTAACTATAAGGGGCAGATTGAGGACCTTGAATGCTCCTCTCCAGGCAAACTAATTTTGGTGTTACGTCCCGTAAGTTTGCAAAAGATCAAATTACATGATCTTGACCTTCTGGAAAACAACTTTATCAGTCTCAAAAGTAACCTCTAAACTCTTTTTCCAGATCACTGGAGGCTGCCCACATATTTGTCTTCTACGTCTTGGAATGATTGTCATTTTGCAGAGAGCTCCTGCCAGCTGAATTGGAGACCAGGCATGGTGGTTACAAAGTCAGCGAATCTTCCAACCTTTTAAATAAGAGAGTGATTTAATCCTTGCAGTTAAATCACAGGGAAATGCCTATACCCTGAGAATCCATTGAATTCTGATTAAACGTGGGCATTGCATACACTTAGAGGTATAAAAATGTACATAGGTTCAACTCAATCATTCAGGCTAATAAAAGAAAGACTTATAAATGATATGCAAGTTAGGTAAGACATAGGCAAATCATAAGCCAAGTCTTTCTGTGAATTAAACAATCAAGAAGTGTCTCTATCAATTATTTTCAAAGAGAATTAGGAGGAAAGTATAACTGTCATCTGGTAATATGCAGCTAAAATATCCAGGGGCATGGGGGAGGTGGAAGGGAGAAAAAAGATGTGGATTATTCTGCCATTTCAGACCCTTGGAAAGTGTGTTTGGGGAGAGGAGTTGGGAGTTTCTGCTCCCAACCTGACCCTGTTATTCCCAGCACATGTTGTCCAGAGTTCGTGGCAGCTCCTTTCTCAGAATGACTGTAGCTTTCAGAGAGTTCTGAACTCAACACTTGTTTTAGGTATTCTGAAGTGATCACCAGTCCAAGAACCTCTAATTCCTTGGAAGATAGTTATATTTATAAACTTATTTTCTCTCTTTCTCTCTCTCTCTTTTTTTTTTTTTGGAAAGATCGTTTTCTACCCATACTTGAAGACTTTATTTCATACATGCTTCCTATGCCAGGCCCTATGGGAAGCACTCTATATGCCGTATTTTACTGAATGTCCAAGATTTAAGCACATGAGACTATGAATCTCTCTCTTGACTTCAAATCCATGTTCCTTTTCCACGCATTAATGAAAACCTACAAGAGAATGATGCAGAGTTCCGCCTTCTACAGAGGTGGGTATGATCTAGTAGTGGAAATGGACCCATCTGACACCAAATGAGATGGAGAAAATAAACGCTGCCAATGAAATACTGGGGGAGGGGGAATTAAAGAAAGGAAAATTGCATCTCCTTGGAGCCATCAGAAGACATTTCATGAAGGAGGTGGTATGTGAACTGCGCTTAATGTATCTGTTGGAGGGGAAGATGGGAGACCTTCCAGAGAATAGAGCAACAAGAGGTAAAAAGCATGCAGCAAAGATCCTGAACCACAAATAGACTTTGGCCAGAACATGAGTTACGGACATTGGAAGAATAGGACTTCTTTTTTTTTTTGTTTTTTGTTTTGTTTTGTTTTGTTTTTGTTTTTAGATGGAGTATTGCAGTTCGCCAAGCTGGAGTGCAGTGGCAAGATCTTGGCTCACTGCAACCTCCGCCTTCTGGGTTCAAGTGATTCTCCTGCCTCAGCCTTCCAAGTAGCTGGGACTACAGGTGTGAGCCACTACACCCAGCTAATTATCGTATTTTTAATAGAGATGGGGTTTCACTATATTGGCCAGGATGGTCTCGGTTTCTTGACCTCATGATCCACCTGCCTTGGCCTCCCAAAGTGCTGGGTTACAGGCATGAGCCACCGCGCCCAGTCAGGACTTCCTATAATAGTGAACTAAACTAAACTCATGTGGTACTAGTTAGTCCTGTTGGTGAAGAAAAGATTTCTATCAAGAAAGGCGTTGACGTAAGAACTGTGCCTGAAGAAGATAACCCTAGAGCTGTGTATAGGAAGAAGTGGGTTGGGGGAGATGGTAGCAGGAAGATTCATCAGGGGGCTTATTAAGTATCTGATGAGGATGGCAGAGAGGGTAAGAGAGATGGCTGGGCGATGGGTGAGGGCCCTACCACCATTGTCTTCCCCAATATCTCCAGCACATAGCATATCACCTGGTACTAAATGAGTGCCAATGTGGAATGGATAGAAACCAGGCAAGAAAAGAGTGAGCAGGTGAGCGAAGGAAGGAGGAGGAACAGAGGGAGGGAAGTATTAGAGACATTGCTGAGGAGGACTTTGGGAACTTGCATTAAATATCCTCAACTTGTAAATGTAAATCCAAAAAAGAGGGAGCGTGTATAAAAACTGGTAAAATCTGAGTGAGATCTTTGTCTAGTTCATTTTCATATTCTGTCAATGTCAATTTCTTCATTCTGATCTTGCGCTATGTGTGTAAGATGCTAACATGGAGGAAAGTTGGATGAGCCTTCTTCGTACACTTTTGGCAACTTCTTGTGAGTTCGTAATTAGTTCTAAACAAAAAAAAATTCTTTTTAAGTCAACACCAGTTGCATTGCCTTGTTCTATCAGACGGCCAGCCTTGTTCTCGCTTCTCTTTGGCAGCTTCCCAGGCTAAGGCAGGACAGGATAACCTGTCGGGTGAGACGGCCTCTATTAGGAGTCTCAGACTCAGTGACATGCCCCTGAATCTCTGATAATCTTCAAAAACATTGCCTTAATCTCCCAAAAGAGTTGCTGTTTTTTCTGGATGTATCAAAGTTTACAAGTTTTCCATTTCAAAACTTTTCTTATTCCGTGACCCAATACATTAAAAGAGCTTTTAAAATGTCATTGTCTTTCTATTAAAACTTTCTTTTATATTTCCTGCAACTCAGACTTGTTCAAATTATTAAAATTCCCCATGTCTTACTCTTTAGTCCACATAAGACACAATTCCATTTTTTTCTATTTATTTATAATTGTTACTCTGAACTAGGTCAAGTTTGAAGTACTACATACTTCAAGAAATAGCTTTTTAAAATTTTTAAATAAAAGATTATGATGAAATAGTTAAATTCTGTCCTATAGTGAATCCATTATTCTGAAATAGCTCCTAAGTATATTTAGAATAAAAGATGAGAAAAAAGAGGAAATTGTGGGCAACACAATTATTCATCATTGAGTGTGGAAGAACGTTACACTAAACAAATGCTACTCAAAGACTGGAAGTTTGAATATTATTTAATTATAAGGAAACGCTACACAATGTATCTTTATATAAATTTACAGCATCTAGACATACAGTAAATAGCTAGTACAGCTTTCCCTTCTCCATCTTTCTTCATCTCCTTTTCGCCGTTCTTTCTTCATATTCTTATCTTAGAGAGTGTGTTATCCTTATTATACTGGACAATGTCCAATAAAAAAAAAAATCTGCCACATTTTCTAGGAAATAGTCTCGTCTGTTTCTTAATTAATTTCAAGAGGTGCTTATAACCTGTAGGAAAGAAAACACATTGAAGTTTCATGCCACTTCAGCTTCAAAACCTAAATGTGGAAAACAGCTTTAAATGAATAGACTCTAGATTTCTTCAAAAAGTTGTTACTGTGGAAGGAGTTATGGTCACTACTCCTAAGTTTTCTAAATATCTTATGAATATAATTCTGTTCAGTATTTCTGTAATGCTACTGTTTTCCAAATGCTTCATTTAAACCAACTCATTTAACCACAAATGTCATGTTACCATCCTTAAATCTTAAAAAGATATATTAGGATTTAAAAACATTTTTAGACATTATAACTGAAACAGTACAGTGAGTAAAAAAGTTTGGGGTGGCATTGATCATTGATCAATATTCATGATTTTTTTCTGGCGTTCTTTTTTTAACTGAATAAGTTATATAAGTTGATGTTTTATGATACTATGGTCTTAAAGAGATGATAATACATTATTCTTTACATTTTCTGTATGTCATCGTTCCTCCCTGATTCTCTTTTATATCTGTGTGATCATTTCAACCACCTACTTTACCACACAAAATCCATGTTTCCTAAAAACTCTTAGAATGCTATTAATTCCTACTTACTATCCCCTTTTAAGATTCCTTAATTATATGCTAAAATAAGCCTACGCATATAAAATGCTTAGAACAGTGCCTGGTTCACAAATCAGTATTTAATAAATTATAGGTATAATTATTATCAATAAGTTACATTTGCTACCTCTGCTTTATGCCTTTTAGAAGGGTGATTTTAAAAATTCTTTAGCTGAAAGTTTTAATTTTTATTTTTTGGCCTTATTTAATATTTTGCTTTGTTTGTAAATCTACCACAAGGAATATGCGCAAAGGTAAACAACACTAGAAAACAGAGAAAATACTGAGCAATCCCCCATGTTCAAAACTGGTTTTAGGAAAAAAGCGTTTAAAAAATTCGTCAACCTTCATTGCCTACTGCCTCTAAATAACAGCCAGAAAGATGTGGTGTACCTCTCACTATTAATCTGCCATCTATCAGTCTATGTAGACTATACAGTTCAGCAGTTCTTCAGGTTGAGAACAAATTACACAAACAAAAAGCTGAGTCACTCTATAAGAAAACCAAGCCTTCCATTTTTATTTTTGGCATTGAAGCCCTGTTGCCTAGAGATTATGTTTACTGAAGAGTTAAAAAGCGTTCATTTTCTTGGAACATTTCAGAAGAGGGGGTAACTCACTGGGATGGTGAGGTCATTTCTGAAGTAAACTGGGAGAGAAGTGAGTCTCTTGTAAGGGAAACAGTAACTTAGATGGAGTCCAAGTGAGCCACAGAAAGGATCTTTCTTGTTTTGTTTTTGTTTTCGTTTTTAAGACAGTTTAGCTCTTGTTGCCCAGGATGGAGTGTGGTGCCATGATCTCAGTTCACTGCAACCTCCACCTTTCAGGTTTAAACAATTCTTCTGGCTCAGCCTCCCGAGTATCTGGGATTACAAGCATCTGCCACCATGACTAGCTAATTTTTTGTATTTTTAGTAGAGATGGAGTTTCACCATGTTGGCCAGGCTGAACTCGAACTCCTGACCTCAGGTGATCTACCCGCCTCGGCCTCCCGAAGTACTAGGGTTTCAGGCGTGATCCACCATGCCTGGCCACCTTTCCTGGATTTCACCATGTAGACATCAGTTTTCAAGAGCTTAGTTTAGGCCGTTTGCTGACTGAAGGTCACACACACGCTCTAAGTTTTTGGAAAACCTGTAGGTCAGCTTAACTTTGGGACTTTCACTGTTCCTATTTACATCACCTAAACCACCTAATAGGCTGTGACCTATATGACCAATCAGAACTCAACAAACATCAAGCAATCAGAA
The DNA here is from genome assembly GCA_963573385.1 of Cacajao melanocephalus. Lineage (NCBI taxonomy): Eukaryota > Metazoa > Chordata > Mammalia > Primates > Pitheciidae > Cacajao > Cacajao melanocephalus. Next base: position 91,395 of record CAUYLG010009558.1, read on the forward strand.
CTAAGCAAGTTTGAATCCTTCATTCGCATAAGAGGACCTGAGAGGGAATCTAGGTGTGCACATTCTTTTTAAAAGATAAACCCTTTCTTTATCCCCTGGAATGCACTTCCAGTTTATACCAATGCTACGTCTTTGCAGTTGGCAACTTTTCACTGGAATAAAGCTCTTTTTTCTAAATTTATTTTCAGGGAACTTGTTCACAGGGTTAAATCGTGTCCCCTTCCCACCAAAAATATAGTATACTGGAGTTCTAACCCTTAGTGTCTTAAAATGTGACCTTATCTGGAGATAGGATCTTTACAGAGGTAATCAAGTTAAATCTGATATGACTGGTGTCCCTATAAGAAGAGAAAATGTGGACACAGAGAGAGAGATGTATTGACAGAGCGTGACGTGAAGATGTGCACACAGGGAGAACATCACGCAAAAACGGGCTGTGCTGCCATGAGTCAGGGGACCACCAGAAGGTAAGAGGGAAGCATAAGACAGATCCTTCCCTGGCATTTTCAGGGAAAGCATGGCCCTGCCAACACCCTGACCTCAGGCTTCCAGCCCCCAAACTGTCAGACAATACATTTCTGTTGTTTAAGCCACCCAATGTGCAGTACTTTGTTACAATAGCCCCAGAAATACATTGGTGAACTAGGCTGAGTCAAGTTCTCGTGGGCGTTAGATTCTACAGACCTTGCTTTCTTCACTGCAGTATCAACCGCTGATCATCTGTGACCTTTATGGCTGATTGAATCAAGGAACTCCAGGCCTCAAAAGATGGAAGACTGAGCAAGACCAGATGGACATTTCAGAGAAAGTCTGCACCAGAAATATTGATTGTGAGGTAGCAAGGAATGTCATAAAGCCAAAAATACAGAGATGACAAGATTACAGAAATGGAGAACAGATCAGTGGTTGCCAGGACTTAGAGAGGGAGAGAAGGATGTGAGCATCAAAGAGTAGCAGTGGTAGGGAAGTGACAGAGCAGTTCTGTGTCTTGTTAGCTCTGGTGTTACATGGGGGTAAAATCATAGAACTATGCACACAGCATGTAAAAAATGAGTGTATTCAAAATCTGGTGACATCTGAATAACATCTGTAGTCCAGTTAATTGTACTGTTCTAATGTCAATTTCCTAGGCTTAATAATGTACTGTTGTTATGTAAGAGGTTAGTTACCACTGGAGGAAGCTGGGGGATGGGTGCACAGTGTCTCCTGGTAATATTTTGTCAATTTCTTGTGAGTCTGTAATTCTTTCAAAATTGAAAGTGTTTTATCAAAAAGAAAGCTTGGCTGGGACATAGAAGCTAGAGGTCTCAGTTCATTCATTTCTACTACTGATGTGGCTTCAGCCTTTGACCTTGATGGCCCTGGTGTAATCACTTGTTAACACTGTAGTTCAGAAAGAGATATTTTAATAATTACAGCCAGTTTTAAAAAATAGATGTCAAGGGTACAGAGAGCAAAATGTTAATCATGTACAGTGGAACTTGTTAGAATTTCAGTTTCTAATCTGACTCTCCTAATTTCTGATCTGATTCGAACCCTGTTAAGCAGTTAACACTCTCCAAAGTGACATCTGTGTTTCATCAGTTGTCTGCTGGCGACTGCTGCCATTTTCACATTAAGATTATCTAATTCTGTACCAGCATTATTTTCACTTAAAAAATGAGTTTATGAAATATAACATTGATTCTAAGAAGTAGTTCTAGACTTAATCATTAGCGTCTTTTAAACTTTTCCCTGGTGCTTCTTTAGAGATGTAATCAGATCTGAGGTTCTTCAGTAAAATTTTAAGGAAATACTCATATATTTTGTTTCCAAACTTTATTTTTAAAATGATGGTACTTAAAATATATTGGTAACAGAATAACCAAGTTATAGAACAGAATTATGGATGATCCTATTGGTGTATGAGATATATGTATATATGTGTGGGTGCATGTGCATTTATTTTAACATATGAACAGGAAGAATAGACATCATGCTGTTAACAATGGTTACCACTGAAAGACTGAGATTGCAGGAGACTCATTCTCTAAGAAATACGTATGTTTCCACAATATTTAGTCAATAAAGAGTAAAGTGATATTCGATACCCTTCCCAATCACACTGGTCAATAATGAGCACGTGTCCTTTTCATTCTTCTATCACTACACACACAAGCACACACAAATTGTGTCTATTAGCAGATCACTAACCCTGCAGTAATGATGCTGAGGAAGTCTTAGATTGTAGGGAAGAATCCCAGGTATTGTTTTCTTTTGTTTCTTTATCTCTTGCATTTTAATCCAGCCTACCTGCAGCTTTACATCTCAATCCAGCTAAATCATTATATCCTGTTCCAAATTCTTTAACCCACTTTTTATTGGCAACCTCAGAACCCTTGGCTTTACAGCATTGGCGTCCATCTCAGCTCTATTCCAGAGAATGTGGTGTTTACAAGTAGTCTGCTGTGTTTGAACTTTAGCTTGGTTTATTCCTCTGGCACAGAGACGTCTGTGGGAGTTCCTCCTCTCAGTTTCAACCTGATCCCTGGGTCTCTCTGTTCTGCCAGTGATGGCCAGGGCAAAGAATGCCCTGCTTAGCATTGTAGGTGAATTGTGAGGGAGAGAGAGGAGCCTAAGTGCCAGTAGCCTGGAAAACATGCAGCAGGGACTGAACATGGTTACAGTTGGGCAGGGCATAACCAGAGCACGGTGACATCAGTAAGGACATTAAGAAGAAAGAATAAGAGGTTGCTGCCTGCTGTGGTTTTTGTACATCCAGGTTCCAGATGCATATATTTAAGTCTAAGAAGTAAAGGGAGACCCAGAACTCTCCAGGGATACAGGAAAGAGAAAGACAACATACGTAATGGGTCACTAATCTCCCAAACAGGCATGTGTGAGAAAGGAGTGGGTGCTACGTTCCCAGATAAAGCATGCCTGGATGGGAGGTGGGCAGTGCTGCATCTGGAGAGGGTGCCACAAAGTAGCAGGGTCATAGAAGTCTTCAAAGACCGTGTCACACTGGGAAATTGACCCGCTGAAGCCACTGGCCCAGGACAGAAGATAGGTTTGTTGACAGTCTGGGCCCTCTTCTTTTGAAACCCTCCCTACATAGAGAACAGGATCAAAGTCAGGATACAATCATGACAAAAAGCCCTGGCCCTCAACCTTTATACGAGAAGCTGAAGATCAGTTCATCAATTACCAGCAGGATTGTGGTGAGAGAACCTGAGGTCTGAAAAATTCATGCGTCATAAATTTGTATTCTGATGAGAGATCTCATCCTTGCCCCTGGAAATTGTGTCTAGGAATGCTCATGCAGAAGTTTTCGCAGTCTTCGGGATTTTAAGAATCCATTTTAAGAACTTTGCTACATTTCTTCAAAGAAGGTTAAAACTCAGTGGAAAAACAGGAAGGTCTTAGTGTGGAATTTGGAATACTTAAGAAAACTATGGGGGAAATGAAAATAGAAAAAAATTAATAACAAAGCGAATGCCAAAATTAATAGGCTTAGTAGAATAGCAAAATCCCTTTGGACCAGACTTTTAACAGAAAACTCATCTAGTGAAGCTTAGTGTTTCTCAAAAGAACAATAAAAAGATCCCAAGAGTTAAGGGTGGGAGATGGGAAGCTATCCTATATGAAAAAGTGAAGAAAAAGTGGGAAGAAGCCAAATTAATTATGCAAACACTGGAAATACAAATTATAAGAAAAAACTTGGTCACCTTACCCAAGAGAACATAATGAGATAGCAGGTAATTGTGCTAAAATGAGAAAAATAAAAGCCAGAAATTAGATGCAAATTGCAAGCCACAAACAAAGACACATAGAAAGTTCTTCAAATACATATGGGATGAGAAACAATTAGGGGGATGCTGGCCTTTCAGATTGCTTTGTAATAAATGATAAGAAATATCTCTTAATTTATCACTATACAGAAATCCAGTTTCAAAGTTTCTGGCAGTCAACAAACAAGAATGGTAACAGTCATAATCATAATATTACCAATATACCATAGGTATGAAATATAGGCTGGCCTTAGTTATAAAACTTTGTATTATTCATTCATTCCCTCAACACCAGTTTTCTGAGCATTTTAGTGCACGTCTTAAATTAGTAAGTGCAGGCTGGGTGCAGTGGCTCACACCTGTAATCCCAGCACTTTGGAAGGCCAAGGTGGGAGGATCGCTTGACAGTAGGAGTACAAGGCTAGCCTGAGCAACATAGTGAGACCCCATTTCAACAAAAAGTACAAAAATTAGCCATGCCTGTAGTCTCACACAGTTGGAAAGCTGAGACAGGAGGATTACTTAAGTCCAGGAACTCAAGGCAGCAATGAGCTATGATTGCACCACTATACTCCAGCCTGGGTGATAAAGAAAGCCACTGTCTGAAAAAACACACACACACACACACACACACACACAGGTAGTAAATCTACATAGATCACTGCATAAATACAAGCCATCAATATTGTTATTAATATTTCTGCTTGCCCAGTATTCATTCCCCTGTTCTGGTAAGATAATTCCTTTTCTCCCTTCAGAAATCACTCTCAATCTATGTGGGTGAGGTGGGGTTGATCTCTGCTCCAAGTTTTTGGAATGTCTCCTGATCCTGACTAAGGCCGTCAGAACACCAGACTCCTCAGCCATGGGGGGGCTCATGGATGAGCCCACGACCCAAGCAGAACCATGAAAACCCACGTCAGAATATTTGCTGAATCGATACCCCTGTGAGACCTCGAGTACCAAGGATCAGGTAAGCCTGGCACAGCCAGAGCCATCTTGGCCACTACAAAGAAAGAATATGTCTAAGAGTAAGAGCAACAAGAGGAAAAATCATCCTAAGAACAAAGCCTGAGTCCAGGAACACAGCTGTGATGAAACAACCGACTTTTATCTCTAGACATTTTTGCTCCATGAGCCACTGATTCCTTCTTCCTGTGTAAGTTGGTGTGAGTTGTAACCTTGCAACCCAGAGTCCTGATGAGAAGAAATGCTTGCCGTGTGCATGCCGCATGCTGGAGAGATATTGGGGGTCCATTACAGATGGGGTCCCTGCCTTTATGGAGTCCAGAGTCTACCAAGCAACACTGCCATGAACCAGGAAAAAAAAAATAACTACAAGTGTGTTGAGAGTTATAAGGGAGGAGCACAGGTTTCCAATGCCAAAGTTTAAAAAGAGGCACATCTCACTAGGTTTGAAAGATGAGGGAAGACTTCCCCAACTTCCCCAAGAAACGGACACTTATGAGACCTAAAGGATGAAAATAAGTTCATCTAGTTTAAACAGATGACGTTGAGAAAACAAAAATCTTGCATATGTACAAAATCTGTTTACTCATTTTTAAAGGGCAACTTTTAGTTCACTCATAAAACAGGCAATACAAAAAATGCAAAGTCAGAGATACACATTACATGGAAATCAATGCATCTATATATTAATCAAATATGTGAGATATATTAATTTCTTTATACAATAAAAAATCATGCCTTAAAAAATAGCCAAAGAAATTGTAGAAGTCTTCGTGAATGCACAATTTCAAAAATTATATCAGCGATGGGTACCATGGGGGAACTAACAGTGCCAGTATAGTCTGGATGGTAGGATGGTATTCTGCTAAAAGGTTGATGCATTCGTGCTGAGGGCTGAAAATTACTTCTCTGGTCCTAGTCATATAAGCTTGAGCCATCAATATTTTAAATCCAAAAGATGATGGAATTGTAACTAGATGATCTCTAAATTCCTTGCACTAATTAAATTCTGTGACATGTCTCCAGTCTGGTTTGTTAAAACTTAATTTTGACATATTAAAATATCATCTGATTAACAGCTCACTTTTCCAAGTTGATATTTCACTAAGGCTTATATTAGTGAAAACTTTATATTGCTTTTTCTCCACTTGTAGCATTGTAACCTATCTACAGAACTTAATTCTTAAAGAAAGACAGAAGTTAAAGTCTATGTTTCTCATCGTGAAATGTAGAACACTGGCACAGTGTGATGCTTTAAAAAATCAAACCACACTCCCAAAGCTCCTAACAGAAGTGTATCTGGATTTATAAATTAATTGAATGGGGTATGATATAAAATAATGTGTCTAGTTTCAAAGCACACGTAACAAGTGGGTATAGTCTTTTCAAAGAAGCGTCCTTGAGAGATGACTCCCTCATCCCATAAGTGTGCCTCAGCCATATACAAGTTATTTTTGGAAACTGCTTTTTTGAATTGTCGTTAGAGACCTTACCCCTTATAGTGATAAAATATTTCCTTTGTATAATTTTTTAAAATAATGAAGTCACTTAGCTCCAAGTCAGATAAATAAACTGGGTGACTGAGCAGTAGAATTCCACTTTGACACAAAACGCAAAATGGTGAGCTTTGTTCTCCAGTGTGCAAACTGACTCTAGGGTCATTCCAAATAAGATCTAAGGAAAGTAAATATTTTGAATAATGACAATATTCTAAGAATAAGTATGTTACCTGCTATGATGATTACTCAAGTACACACTCTAGGCTAACTGACACATAGATAATTGTTTTTGTTTTCTTTTTTTCTTCTTCAACTTTTATTTCAAATTCCAGGGTACCTGTGTAGGTTGTGCAGTTTTACCCCATAAGTGAACATGTGCCATGGTGGTTTGCTGCACAGATCAACTCATCACCTAGGTATTAAGCCCAGCATCCATTAGCTATTCTTCCTGATGCTCCCCCTCCCCACACACCCCTCAGTGGGCCCAGTGTGTGTTGATCTCCCTATGTGTTCAAGTATAGATAATTTTTAACACCTAATATACCAAGCTGAATATATGTGGAACTAAAACTGGGGGTCCCTCTGCTATGGTTTGAATGTAAGTGTCTTTCCAAAATTTCTATGTTGGAAGTTAACCCCCAAGGTGATGGGATTAAGAGGCGGAGGCTTTGGGTGGTAATTAAGCCATCAGGGTTCATCCTCATGAATGAGATTAATACCCTTACCAAAAGGGCTTGAGGGAGTGAGGTTGTCCCTTCTCCATCCCTTCTGCCACGTGAGGATGCAGCAACAAGGGGCCACTGTGGACGCAGACAGGAAGTAGAGAGGAAGCCCTCACCAGACACCAAATCCACTGGCACCTGGATCTTGGACTTCGCAGCCTCCAGAACTGTAAGAAACAAGTTTCTGTTTTCTGTAAGCTACCCAGCCTCAGGCATTCTGTTAAGGCAGCACAAACAGACTAAGACATTCTCCATGCCTATAATTTTCTGTGAAATTCATCATTCCAAAATAGTTTATAAAGCCTCCATCATGAGCCATTTCCTGCATACAACAAGCATGCAAAGAATGAAGATAATTACTACTAATAAAGCAAGGCAGAATCAAATAAAAACTGGAGCCAGTCCTTGAGTTTAAATTGCTATTGTAGGGCCTTGAAAAGAAACCCTTTGGTAATAGACAATGACATCAGGCTGAAAATTATCTAGAGTATGGTGACAGGGCTTTCAAGAAATAAAACTTAATTTCTGAACAACGTTTTGAAAAATTAATGGAACTTAACTAAACATATTAGTTCCATGCTTAAGAGACAAGAAAAGTTTTCTAAATTATATTCGGAGTAACATCTTAAATAATTTGCCACTTTATAGTACCTCGAAAGCCAAAATCAAAGTTTTAAAGAAATTTAAGAAATTTAGATTTTTGCCTTTCTACATGTTTACTATCACTAATTGTAACTCTTTACAATTAAATTAATATTCACATCTCTCACAATCATTTTTACCCTTGGGGGAAAAACTACTTTGTTAATTTAAGTCATCATACACATTCAAAGGAGCTACTAGTCATCAATATTTAAAAGTATGATAAAAAATAATCTATTTTAGCATCCTAGCTTTCCCAACTAATGAGTTGTTATTTCTCAATAACATTGCACACGTTTACTCCGGCAAATATCTTTAATTTCCACATTAGGTCACATTAGGTCAGAAGCTATCCAAAAATGTTTCCCTAAATTAAGTCAACTTTAGTTACTAATGTTGAGGCCAACATTGCTCTTAAGTCAAATATGCTAAGTACCAATAAATATGAAAAAAAAATATTTTCCTTCAGACAAGGAAAGCACATTTTAATTCATTCATTTCGTAAAGTGGCCCAACTCAAAATCGTAACTGCATCAGTGAATTCGTCTAACCAATTGTCTATTAAGGGATTAGGGGCATGCATTGCAGGGTGTAACATCTAAAAGGGAGCTTATATTGTTCTCTTCATATGGAATTGATTTAAGCCAAAAAAGATTTTACAAGACTACGATTCTCATATTTTCTGGGTCAGCACAATCCATACAGTAGAGTGGTCCCAGAGGTACAGGCAAGGTCTCCAGGAAGCTAAATATGGCCATCGGGAAATGGATTTCTTTCCGTTGTGATTTCTATCATTCCCTCTCCTCCCAACTCCTAAACTTATGTAGAGAAAAAAATGTATTTCTAGAACAAAGACTGATGCTACACTTGATATTTTCTCTTGCTACTTGATACTCTTCTATGGTTAAAACATAACAATCTTGCATATTTTCACAATCCACATTTTTCTCATGTTTAATCAATTGAGAAATATGAGTCGAGCCTACCGTGTTGCCCTTGCCTTTGCTGGATTTGAGGTCTAGTTGGGAAGACAGAAGGTGCAAGGAAAGAATAGCAAAGCCTGTAAACAGGCGCTTACTTGGGCTCAGACTGCATGTTCTGGGGGAGTTAAGAGACAAGGGAGGTGCTTGGGAGCTGTACTGTGCCATGAGCAAGGAAGGTGATTTGTGCAGAAGGTAATAGAAGTCCTTGGTGAGGCAGAGCATGCTCAGACCCCGCAGTTTATACTCACGGAGAGATAGTTAGGCTAGCAACCTAACCTTGGGTTTCACTACGCCTTTGTGCCCTTGGCTACGTAATGGGGATAAGAACAGTAGCTCCATCATGGGCTATCAGGAGGCATGCCTGAGTGATCCTTAGCACAGTGTCTGGCACGTATTTATAAGCTATTATTTAGTCAGGGGGTGAGACTTGATCAAAGTTCTGACTCGTGGATAGAATTTTGCTAAGATGAAGGGAAAGAACATTCCAGAACAGGGAGCAATATGTGTAAAAACCCAGAGACAGAAATGATGACACAGTGTGGAGATAAACATTACTGAAATTTTCAAGCTTTATACCAACTTACACTTAGAAGACACACAGTCTCATATAATGAATATTTTGTCTATGTAACCAGAGAAAGAATGCAGGTTCCTATGCCTGCTTCCCCGGAGATTCTGAGTCAGTAGATGGATGGAGACCCAGGAATCTGTATGTTAAAACATATCACATGTAAATATATTTATCAATTTGGGGGCACAGTCAGCCAATGAACTGTTATTTCTGTATTCATAGCACTCCAACACTCTAGCTGCTCCATGGTTCTATGAAAACATACTTAACATAAATTGTTAGAGGCTGATATAAAAACATTTTTAAACATAATTCAGGGCGGCACGTGCTAGAGACAGAGTTTGGAGCAGTAGGTGGAGGTAGATAGAATCCCAGAATTTGGGGGTGGTGGTATTAGATAATACCCCTTCATTTTACAGATGAGAAAACTCAGACCAAAGGAATTAAATGCCTTGTTACATAGTTGCTACATAGTGCCTATGATACCAAGGCCTTGGATAAGAAAAAGCCAGTCTTTCATTTGGCATAAGCAATTTAAGGAATTAAATATTGCTCAGCAGTGGTAGGTAGGTAAACTATTCAATAGGAAAGCCTTGTGTCTGCAGATGTACTAAAAGGGAGACCTTTTTCATTAGGTAGCAAAGGCATAGCTCAGAAATCTAATAAAGCAGAGAGAAATTGATTTCCCTTGGACTCAATTAAAGGTGTATAAAAGGTGCAGCAAAGGAGTTGAGTCTCAGTGGACAAAGAGGTGGCCTTGGCATCCACCTGAGATACATGGATATCTGCAACCTTAGTCCACTGTAAGAAAGAATCTGTGATTCCGCCAACTCCCCCGCCAAGTCGAAATTGGGCAACATCTTATTTACTGGGCATAAAATTTCACCCTCCCAAATGTGCAAAAAGGGACTTCAGCAATTCCATACATCTCAGTGAGCCCAACCTTTCTTAGCACCAAACAGTCCACCCCATAAGACAAGTTTGCTTTGGTCATGTATATTTAGTCTGATTTTGCTTGGAACGTTTGCTCATCCAATGTAGGAATTTGACTACAGATGCAAGTGTCTTACATATATCCTAAGACTTAAACAACTCTGTCTCTACCCACTTTGGATTATAACTCCAAACTAGGAATTTTTTATTAGCTGCATCATTTCTAGAATGTGTCCATGCAAAGGGAATTCTTACTACAGTGTTCTGAATGTTGCCTTTTTTTTTAGGGTATAGTGAACTTACTAGACTTGGGTCATATCTCATCATCATTGTAACCCCAGTGGTGCTTACAAGTAGTAAAGACTGATTAAGTGCAATTGAATTGCACTCTGTGCTGAAATTTGGACAAATTCATTCCAATTATAGAAGCCAAAGTACCAGGAGTTATTCTTGACATCTACCTATTTCTCATATCATACTGTATGTCCAGTTCATCACTGATGTTTACCCCCTGAAACTTTCTAAAATCTCTTGCCACCTCCAAAACAGTACCCAAGTCCAAGTAGCCATAATATCTTTTTTTTTTTTTCGGGATACTGGAGTTTTATTATTATTCAAATCAGTCTCCCAGAGCATTTGGGGATAAAGGCTTTTTCTTTTTTATTGTACTTTAGGTTCTGGGGTACATGGGCGGCTCATGCAGGATTGTTGCACAGATACATACATGGCAAGGTGATTTGCTGCCTCCATTCCCCCCTCACCTGTATCTGGCATTTCTCCCCATGTTAACCCTCCCCTACCTCCCTACCCACTGCTGTTCCTCCCCTACTCCCCCAACAGATCCCAGCGTGTGATGCTTCCCTCCCTGTGTCCATGTGTTCTCATTGTTCAACACCTGCCTATGAGTGAGAACATGCGGTGTTGATTTTCTGTTCTTGTGTCAGTTTGCTGAGAATGATGGTTTCCAGATTCATCCATGTCCCTACAAAGGACGAAAACTGATTGTTTTTTATGGCTGCATAGTATTCCATGGCA